>WNWK01003509.1:19035-165300 GCA_009830355.1 Cherax destructor
TAGGACACAGTCTGGCCACAATTTTCTCAGGCAGAGTTCAAAGTCCTGGTAGTCACTCCCTCCCAAGCCTTACCTATAAGTGTACACAATGCAGCATATGGAAATGTTTTTCCAAAATTCTCTTAGGGTTATGTTCATGTCTGTGGTCACATCAAAGCACTTTGAAACATTGCTTTGGTATAGAGTTTTTAAAGTTGAAATGACCTGCTGGTCCATGGGCTGGAGGAGAGGAGTGGTATTAGGAGGCTTAAGAACTTCACTTTGATGAATTTAAACTCCTCCACAATTTTCTCTACCAAGTTTGGAGGATGACAAGGACATTGTCCATTATCAGGAGGCACTTAAGTGGCAAATTATTATCCAATAGATATTTCTTCACACTGGGGCCTGAAACACGCCATTGAACCAATCTAAGAAAATGTCCTTTGTGACCCATGCCTTTTGTTAGACTTCCACATCACACACAAGTTAGACTTGCTGACACCGCATCTGCCAAACACTCGGATTTTCAAAAAGATACACTAGTAAAGGCTTCACTTTGCAATCACCACTGGCATTGGCACAAAGCATCAAAGTTAGCCTGTTTTTCATCGGCTTATGTCCTGGCTGTGCCTTTTCCTCCTGAGTAATGTAGGTCCTGTTCGGCATTTTCTTCCAAAACAGGCCTGTTTCATCACAATTAAACACTTGTTGGGGGAGGAATTGTTCAGCCTCTAGGTACTCCTGGAATTCAGGCACATTTTTTCAACCGCACTTTTGTCACAACTGGATGCCTCTACCATCTCGCAACACTATGTATGTCAAGTCACGCTTCTTAAATTTTGAAACCAGCTTCTGCTGGCTTTAAATCGCTCACCTTCATCACTCGTTGCAGGCATTTTCAGGAGATCATCATGCAACTGCCTTTCTTTTCACATATTATTGCCTCCGAAACAGTATCTCCCTGCTAACTGTTTCTCGTTGATCCACACCAACAACAACCTTTCCACATTTTCCAGCACTTGTGGTCTGTGTTTTGTGATCACACATGAACCTTTGCAACAACAGCTTCCTTGATTTTTGAATTTTTCTTATCCACAATGGTAGCGATGGTAGAAAAGGGTTTACCATACAACCTGGCCAGCTCACTGATACGCACTCCACTTTCATATTTTCTATTATCTCCTTCTTCAGTTCTACGTATGTCCATATATTTCTGTTCCTCTTTGCCACAGGCTTAGCACTAGGATCTTTCCTTGGACCCATGGTAGCTTATTTAGCAGTTGCAAGCACTAAAACAGTGGAATAATGACAATATACTGGTATGAATGCGTGGTGTGGGTGGTGGTCGCCTCGCTTAAACAATAGCACTGACGCTCCTGGAGTGCGCGCTCAGCTGGGCCAGCGGACACGTCCGGTGCAATGTCGTTAGAGAATCAAACAACGTAAGTCGCATTCAAATTTCTTACGTTAAAAATATCGGTTATCGAATATATAGTAAGATGATAGCATCGTAAGTCGAGGTCCACTGTATATCCAAGAACAATACCATCAAATTATCAAAACAGATGAACCCCTACTCTCACCAACTGAGACAGCAAACAGACTTAATGTTTTCTTCTCCACCATAGGAAAGAATCTAGCGAGTAAAATCCCAAGCTCGAACACCCGTCCAACAGACTACCTCGTCAACACCTACCCTAATACACTATTCCTAGCTCCTACCAACCCAAAAGAAGTCTCGCTCATAATCAACACCCTTAAAAACAAGGCAGGAGACATAAACAGCTTACCACCTTTTATGTACAAAAAAGCTTCACAGATACTGTCACCAATTATTGCAACACTCTTCAATAAATCCACTGAAACCTCTACATTCCCTTCAATTCTCAAAATAGCAAGGGTCACCCCGATCCACAAAGGAGGTGATCAAACAGACTTGAATAATTATAGACCAATACCTAATTTACCACTGCTCTCTAAAATCTTTGAAAAATTAATTCATAGACAGATCTATTCCTACCTCGTCTCACACAACGTACTCAACCCCTGTCAGTTTGGATTCAGGACCAACAAAAGCACAAATGATGCCATTATACACATGCTAGGGTTAATATACACCACACTTGAGAAGAAAGAAGTCCCACTGGCAATCTTCATTGATCTACGCAAAGCTTTTGATACAGTCAACCATGATTTACTGCTCACAAAATTAGCACACTATGGTATAAGAGGGCACTCGCTCAACTACCTAAAGTCATACCTCAGTAACAGAAGCCAATATGTGTACACAAATGGAGCGAACTCTTCCACACAAAAATTACAGTCGGAGTCCCTCAAGGAAGTGTACTGGGTCCACTCCTATTCCTCATTTACATCAATGACCTACCGAATGCATCACAACTACTCAAACCCATATTATTTGCAGATGACAAAACGTATGTCTTCTCTCACCCAAATCCAGTCATACTGGCCAATACTGTTAATGCCGAATTACAGAAAATTTCAACATGGATGACGACTAATAAACTTACTCTAAATACTAACAAGACCTACTTCATACAGTTTGGAAACAGAGCTACAAATGTTCCACTTAACATAACGCTAAATGGTTCACCCATCACAAGACTCACAGAGGGAAAATTCCTAGGAATCCACATTGACAGTAGCCTTAAATTCCAAACACACATACAACAAATTTCCAAGAAAATCTCAAAGACAGTAGGCATATTATCAAAGATATGCTACTATGTGCGCCTCAATCAGCTCTCCTTGCACTATATCACTCACTCATCTACCCATATCTCACCTATGGAATCTGTGCATGGGGATCAACAACATTAAATCACCTTAGACCACTCATAACCCAGCAAAAGGCTGCAGTCAGAATGATAACAAATTCCCTCTCTAGACAGCATACTCCACCAATATTCAAAAGCCTAAAACTACTCACCATAAAGAATATTCACACTTATTCTTGTGCCTACTACATACATAGAACTCTACATTCTAATATAAACCCTCCGCTCAAAATTCTCCTCACCAACCTTAATAGGACCCATGACCACAACACTAGACACAGATCACTTTTTGATATACTTTACCCCGTGTCCATATCAACCTATGTAAGAATTCTATGCACATAAAGGGCCCCAGAATCTGGAATTCATTACCAATAAATACTAAAATAACCTTGTCTGAAAATCAATTTAAGACTCTACTCAAAAACCACCTACTCACCCTAAACTAAATAATCATACTGTAAATTACTTTAAAAAATTCTCAATGTTATTTTCCTATAAAATAATTTCAATTTTTACTATTATGTAACCACCTACTCACCCTAAACTAAATACTCATACTGTAAATTTGATCAATCTAATAAGACAAACTCACTCAATTTCTCTAATATTATGTTCATAGTCTATAAGCCATTAGATTAAGCTACCCCTAATGTCATGGCATGCCAGTGGCTCTCCTTGCACTTCAATTTATGATTGTAATAACTTAACCTATGTAAACTAGCAACGAAATAAAACATTTTTATTTGTATTTGTAGATATTCTAAACAACACGAATCAGAACATTTGCCTGGAAAAAATGAACTCTGTGGTTCTTGAGATCTGCTCAAGATACATTCCATTAAGAAAAAGATAGAGAAGATGTAAACTAGAAAAAGAGAGATGTTCCCTATATAGTGGTCCCTCGACTTTCGGTCGGTCCGACTATCGGTGATTTCGAGTTTCGATGGCTTTTTTCGGTCAAATTTTCCCTCGCCAACCGGTCATTCCCTTGACTATCGGTCCGGGTACCAGACCTGTCCGCCTGCCCGCGCTTGCGCGCCTCGCCACGCAGGCGTCATGAGCCATTCTAGCGTTGTTTGAGAAAACATTACCCAGCGCGTGCATTCAAACATTTCACAATAAATTTAGTGTTTATTGCTGGTTTAGTGATTGTCACTGTGAAATAAGTCACCATGGGTCCAAAGAAGCTTCACAAGTCGATAAAGGCTATAGCACCAGCCAGCGATAAAGTGTAGCATTAACAGTGTAGCAATGGAAATAAGTCACTCTGTCTGACATTCTTGGGTTATCCTAGGTTTTCTACACATATGCTGCTATGTATGATAATCTATGTAACTGGATTTGTGTATACCTGAATAAACTTACAGTGGTACCTCGACTTACGATATTAATCCGTCAGAGAGGGCATATCTTAAGACGAAACAATCGTTAAACGAATCAATTTTCCCCATAAGAAATAATGGAAATAAATTTAATCCGTCCAAGACTTCCAAAAGTAGTTAAATAAAATATTTTTTAGAACTTTTTGACATTAAATAATACACAATATAATGAAGAATAACTAAATACACATGCAAATATTGTACAATAACATGTCACTTACATTTATTGAAGAGTTGTTGATGTGTGGAGGACAGGAGGAGGGGAGAAGGTGGACTAGTATGCTAGTGTTTGGAAGGGAATCCCTTCCATTAACACTGCAGGTACCAAGTCCTTTTCTGGGGTTACTGGCCTTTTTCTTTCAATGCCACTAGGACCAGCTTGAGAGTCACTGGACCTCTTTCTAACAACAAATTTGTCCAGGGAGCTCTGTGTCTGGCGATTCTTTAAACATCCCTGAAGTGGGACACCACAGTGTCATTGTACAGGTTGCCAGCACGGCCTGCAACAGCATGGTTAGGGTGATATTCATCCATAAATGCTTGCACCTTGCTCCACATTCCACAAATGTCCTTAATCCTTGAAGAAGGCACATTCTTCCATTTTTGTTCCACCTCCTCCTCCTCCTCTGAACCATTGTCCTGACCTCTGCTCTCTTGTTCCAGTTGCTGTTGAAGCTCTTGCAGATCTTCAGTGGTTAGCTCTTCCTTGTGCTCCTCCACCAACTGTTCCACATCCTCACCACTCACCTCTAACCCCAAAGACTTGCCCAATTCCACAATTTCTTCCAAAACAGGCTCAGGCTCAGGCTCAGGGTTCTGAGGCTCAGCCCCAAAACCTTCAAAATCCCTCTCTAGGACACAGTCTGGCCACAATTTTCTCCAGGCAGAGTTCAAAGTCCTGGTAGTCACTCCCTCCCAAGCCTTACCTATAAGGTGTACACAATGCAGCATATGGAAATGTTTTTCCAAAATTCTCTTAGGGTTATGTTCATGTCTGTGGTCACATCAAAGCACTTTTGAAACATTGCTTTGGTATAGAGTTTTTAAAGTTGGAAATGACCTGCTGGTCCATGGGCTGGAGGAGAGGTGGTATTAGGGGCAAGAACTTCACTTTGATGAATTTAAACTCCTCCACAATTTTCTCTACCAAGTTTGGAGGATGACAAGGAGCATTGTCCATTATCAGGAGGCACTTAAGTGGCAAATTATTGTCCAATTGATATTTCTTCACACTGGGGCCAAACACACCATTGAACCAATCTAAGAAAATGTCCTTTGTGACCCATGCCTTTTGTTAGACCTCCACATCACACACAAGTTAGACTTGCTGACACCGCATCTGCCAAACACTCGGGATTTTCAAAAGATACACTAGTAAAGGCTTCACTTTGCAATCACCACTGGCATTGGCACAAAGCATCAAAGTTAGCCTGTCTTTCATAGGCTTATGTCCTGGCTGTGCCTTTTCCTCCTGAGTAATGTAGGTCCTGTTCGGCATTTTCTTCCAGAACAGGCCTGTTTCATCACAATTAAACACTTGTTGGGGGAGGAATTGTTCAGCCTCTAGGTACTCCTGGAATTCAGGCACATATTTTTCAGCCGCACTTTTGTCACAACTGGCTCCCTCACCATGCCTCACAACATTATGTATGCCAGTACGCTTCTTAAATTTTGAAACCAGCCTCTGCTGGCTTTAAGTCGCTCACTTCACTCGTTGCAGGCATTTTCTTAAGGAGATCATCATGCAACTGCCTTGCTTTTCACATATTATTCCCTCCGAAACAATATCTCCTGCTAACTGTTTCTCGTTGATCCACACCAACAACAACCTTTCCACATTTTCCAGCACTTGTGGTCTGTGTTTTGTGATCACAGATGCACCTTTTGCAACAACAGCTTCCTTGATTTTACTTGAATATTTCTTATCCACAATGGTAGCGATGGTAGAATAGGGTTTACCATACAGCCTGGCCAGCTCACTGATACGCACTCCACTTTCATATTTTTCTATTATCTCCTTCACTTCTATCGTACATATATTTCTGTTCCTCTTTGCCACAGGCTTACCACTAGGAGCTTTCCTTGGACCCATGGTAGCTTATTTAGCAGTTGCAAGCACTAAAAACAGTGGAATAATGACAATATACTGGTATGAATGCGTGGGTGTGGGTGGGTGGTCGCTCTCGCTTGTAAACAATAGCACTGACGCTCCCTGGAGTGCGCGCTCAGCTGGGCGCCAAGCGGACAGGTCCGGTACGAAAGTCGTAAGACGAATCAATCATCGGATGTCGCATTCAAATTTCTTACGTTATAAAAATCGGTTATCGAATATAACGTAAGATGATAACATCGTAAGTCGAGGTACCACTGTACTTACTTAGGCAAGTTAAGTGATTAAGCGATAGAAAATGACGACACGAAACTTAACTCCTACAATTTTGCTTGAGGAATATAGGGGCACTGACAATAGCGCTGCCCTCTGCCGCCATCTCCTCCAAGGTAAATGTAAATATTTCTTATTTAAATAAGTGTGAATATTTCTTATTTATAAATTAAAGTGTAAATATTTCTTATTTATAAATTATGCACATTGTTTGTGTGAATACTGGTGGTGGCTTCTGCTGCCTCAGACCACCACCATGGCTTATGGTCAGTGGCCCTTATACCCAACAACAACAACACACTACTACCAGTCCTTACATTCGTAATGACATGTTTTATTCATTCTAGAGTTTATATCATGTTTATATGTTATTAATATTGTTTATTATGTCATATTAGATGAATTGTTCTAGGTAGTAGGTTGGTAGACAGCAACCGCCAGGGAGGTACTACCGTCCTGCCAAGTGAGTGTAAAACGAAAGCCTGTAATTGTTTTACATGATGGTAGGATTGCTGGTGTCTTTTTTCTGTCTCATGAACATGCAAGATTTCAGGTACATCTTGCTACTTCTACTACACTTAGGTCACACTACACATTCATGTACAAGCATATATATACACACCCCTCTGGGTTTTCTTCTATTTTCTTACTAGTTCTTATTCTTATCCATAGGGAAGTGGAACAGAATTCTTCCTCCGTAGGCAATGCGTGTCGTACGAGGTGACTAAAATGCCAGGAGCAAGGGGCTAGTAACCCCTTCTCCTGAATATACATATTACTAAATGTAAAAGGAGACACTTTCGTTTTTCCTTTTGGGCCACCCTGCCTCGGTGGGAAACGGCTGACGTGTTGCTAAAACAGTATCTAGGGTTTCCAAGCACTTCTTCTGGCCTTTGCTGTGGGAGACGGTAGGAGAATATATAAAGACCTGTCATACCTGCCAGTTTATAGGAAAACCTAATCAGAGCATTAAACCTGTTCCCCTTCAGCCTATTTCAGCACCAGGTGAACCCTTCAGCAAGCTGGTAGTGGATGTAGTTGGTCCGCTCCCAAGGACCAGAATGGGAAATAATAAACAAACAAACAAACAAACAAATTTTATTTCATTGCAGGTTACATGGGTATTGGAAGTTACAATGTAAATTGAGTGCAAGGAGAGCCACTGACATGATTATTTACTAACGATTATTTGTTCCACTACCAGGTATCCGGAAGCAGTCCCTCTACGTAAGATTACAGCTCGTGTAGTCTTAAGGGCTTTGATGAAGTTCTTTTCTCATGTTGGCTTTCCTCGGGAGGTACAAACAGATCAAGGGTCTAACTTTACTTCAAAACTATTTAGAAATGTGTTAAAGGGGTTAGATGTACAGCCTAAATTTTCAACTGCCTGTCACCCTCATTCTCAGGGGGTAGTAGAAAGATTTCATCAAACCCTTAAGACAATGATGTGAGCTTATTGTATGGATAACACTAGTGATTGGGATGAGGGGATCCCCTTTCTTTTGTTTGCCATGCAGGAAAGCACCCAAGAATCTCTCAGTTTCAGTCCCTTTGAGCTCTCATTGTTTTCTATATGTAAAACTATAGTATTTATTCTTTAAAAAAATGAATTTTCAGTGAATATTTTTGGGTGAAACGGATTAATTGTATTTACATTATTTCTTATGGGAAATAAGGGTTCAAAAATCGGCCAGTTTGATTTTAGGCCTAACTCCTGCAACGGATTAAGGCCGATTTCCAGGGGTCCACTGTATATGTATTTTATCACTCTAGGGCACTTTAAAAGCCTTGTATATAATGTTTGGGTGGGGTAGCAGGATGGGGGTTACATATCTACCTACCTTACTATTTACCTTGCACCCTATATTAAGACCATTAAGACTACAAATATTTTATGGCAAGTAATTAGTGTACTGTATATGCATTTTATCGCTCAAGGGCACTTTAAATGCCTAGTACGTATATAATGTAATGTTCACTCGAGGAGAAACAAAGCCAGACTGACTCACAACGGCTGTGCGAGGAGGTGCGCGGACAGGTCTGGTACACGGGACAAAACACAGGACACACTGCGAAACTCAGGACAAAATTTAGCTGAAAAAACTGTTCTAAACTCAAAAAGTATGATACTCAGGGTGTACGAAACTCGAGGTTCCACTGTACTACCTGGTATGGCCTCTGGTGTACACACTCCTGATTTCCCCAGTACTGACTTTGCATTTGATTGTTTATTCGGCCCTGATGGTCTGATGCCTGGTTTGGTATGTCCCATTTTGCTGCCCATCTGTCCCCCCTGTACCATTACCCCTTTTTGTCTCTTTCTGTTGTTCAATCATTTCTCTTTGTCTAAAACAGATTGCTGTTCATTTTCCCTTTCTCTGCTTTCTCTGTAGTGCTGCGTTCCTTTTACATGATGGTCTGGGCAGCTTAGGTCATAACATTTTCTGGACTGTGTTGAAGCTTTGCTCATCACTAGATGGAAGTACCTGCACTCTTTGTCAAAGCGACACTTTCCCTTTCTCAACATGTAGGCACATTTTCTGTTGTGTTTATTCCAGCAAGCTCTGCCATATAGGCACATACCTTTTGCATAGTATCTGCAAATGTTCTGACTGTGAGCAGGGTTCTCCACAGTGAAAGGGTTAATAAGGCAATAACAGTATATATGGTCATTAGATGAGTTACAATGAATACAAGAGATAGAGTATTCTATTAGTTCATGCTATATGGCTTTAATAAGTCTTGTACAGAAGACGTACAATTTTGATTATTAACCTTAGGCAGATACAATGGAATGATTAACATTTGAGATGAATACAGATATTGAGAGCAAGTTATTACAAATAAGTAAGCATTTGTAATAAAACGACTGTTTGGGATACTGAGTAAAATCTCATTTTTCAGATTTTTATTATATTAAATATATATTATTAATATAAAAGCATATAATCTGAATAAAAACATAATCTTATAATTTGTGTAAAAACATATATCTATACACATTTATAACGTAGTAAAAAAAATCACAAGTAAAACAGTCATAAAAATTCAGTGCAGTGTCAGATGTCGCTGCCATCAACGTGTCACACAGGACACCACCACACCTCTAGTCATGACACGCTTTCTCTTCCGTGTCATCAGACACCCTTGTCTCTGTGTTACACAACACGCCTTCTCTCCGTGTCACACGACACTCTCTGTGCCACATGGCACGCCCCCTGTGTCATGACTCCGTCTCTAAAACCTTAACACCGCGTCATCCGACACCAACACCAAATCACACGACTATTCCACTTGTGTCGTACCACCAGTTGTCACTACATCAATGAACACACACTGCCTGAAATCACTCAGAGTAAACACCAGTGACACTACAACTCAGTGACACTTTCAGGTACAGTCTCACAACTCCGGGTACACAGTCTCAGGTACAATAATTTCATTTCAGGTACGATATTTCAGGTATACCAGTCTCGGTACACAGTCTCAGGTACAGTCTGGTGAATAAGCCAGTAGTTGAAGTCTAAGGCCGTCACAAGCATGAAGAGTCACTCTCAAGGTCTATCTGTCGAACACTCCAGTGGAGTATCTGGGAGAGTTTACACTCTCCAGTTGGAGTTCTGGGAGAGTCTAGGACACTCTCGTTGGAGTTCTGGGAGAGTCTAGGACACTCCAGTTGGAGAGTCTGGTGTACACTCTCCAAGGTGTAAGGAAGAGTCTGTACACTCTCCAAGGTGTAGGGAAGAGTCTGTACACTCTCCAAGGTGTAGGGAAGAGAGTCCGGTGAGCACTCTCCAATGGTGTAGGGAGAGTCGGAAGGACACTCTACAATAGTGTATGTGGAGAGTCCGGTTAACGCTCTCCAGTGTGAGAGTATAGTTGACACCCTCTAGGAGAGTCAGGTGGACACTCTCTACTAGAGTCTGGTGGACACTGTCAGTCAAGCCGGCTCGGAAGTCAAACATCAGGTCTGATGACGTAACCCCCTTGACTGCCGGCCGGTAAGGTAACTACCTAACAACCGTTGTTAGGTAGGGGGCCGTAACACAAGTATATATTGATGATGAGAAAGTTTTACCTATGTTCATGATATTGAGCAAATACATGTATAGTTTTTACATATGTATTTATGATGGGCTGGGATAGGTTAACCCTTTGACTGTTTTAGTCGTATATATACATCTTATGAGCCACTGTTTCGGACGTATATATACTCACAAATTCTAGCGGCTTCAAATCAAGCGGGAGAAAGCTGGTAGGCCCACATATGAGAGAATGGGTCTGTGTGGTCAGTGTGCACTGTATAAAAAAATCCTGCAGCACGCAGTGCATAATGAGAGAGAAAAACTCTGACCGTGTTTTTGGATTAAAACGCCGTCTTTGAGGTGTATTTTCGTATAGTATTTATGGTTGTATTCTCTTTTTTATGGTCTCATTTGATAGAATGGAAAACATACTACAGAAATATAGATGATTTTGATTAGTTTCATGATGAAAACGACCTTGAAATTGAGCTCAAAATAGCGGAAATGTTCGATTTTTGCAAATGTTCAAGAGTAAACAAATCACGCCACGCATCCAATACACATCAATTGGTGAGTCTAATATTCTTTCACAAGTGCACTGATATTATTTATACCATTTTTACAATAATGTAATAGTCTGCATAACGGTAAATCTTCTATTTTTTGTGTGAATACAAAATCAAAATAGAAAACAAGTAATATAAGAGGGGCCTAAAGACGTGACTAATGAACAGATAACATCTTATTTTAGTGCCAGGAATGTCTGCATTGTTTATTCTGGACCCTATTTTGAAATTGACAACTTTTTTATTTTGCATGAAATTGGCCAAACTGACAATTTCTGACCACTTTATTGGGTAGTTGAAATCGGTAAAATGGTGGTTTCTTGTACTCAATCGATAGAACAAATGGAGTTCTAAAGAAATAGCTATGAGTTTGGTCGACTGGAACAATGGAATTGGCTGAAAATAGGGCTCAAAGTCGGCGAAATTGTCGATGCGTATATATCGCCGAGATCACTAACTTCACGAGAGCGTAATTCCATAAGTTTTCCATCAAATTTCATACTTTTGGCGTCATTACCATCGGGAAAAGATTCTCTATCATTTCACAAGAAAATTTTTTTTTTTTTTTTTTAAATTTTGCGACAACAGGAGAGCACTGAGGATTAGGGGTTGCGACATTCAAAGGGTTAAGGAGATAAGGTTTTTTTTAACTGTAGTTTTAAAAATGCTAGCTGAGCCAGTGGTTCTGGAGATTTCTGGCAGAGACTTCCAGATTTTGGGCCCTTTTATGTACAGTGGACCCCCGGATTACGCTATTAATCCGTTCCAGAGGGCTTAACTTAAACCGAAAATAACTTAATCTGAATCTATTTTCCCCATAAGAAATAATGAAAATTCAATTAATCCATTTCAGACACCCAAAAGTATTAAAATAAATATTGTTTTCACATTAAATTACACAGAAAAGAATGAGATATAAAGTACATAAAACAATAATAACTTCACACTTAACTTTATTGAAGAGTTGTTGATGTGTGGAAGACAGGAGGGGAGAGGAAGGAGGAGTTGCTAGTGTTTGGAAGGGGAATCCCCTTCAATTAAGACTTCAGGTACCAAGTTCTTTTCTGGGGTTACTTCCCTTCTTTGTTTTTAATGGCACTAGGACCAGCTTGAGTCACTGTACCCCTGTCACTCAAAAAAGTGTTCAAGAGAGTTGTTTCTGGAGTATGTTTGGAAATGTGCCGGCTACAAGGGTGTGTTTGGGGACAGGACAAGATAGTCCTTCATTATGACACTAATATAAACTCTACGGCTTATTTATCTGTCACAATTCATCTAATATGACATTATAAACAATATTAATAACATAGAAACATAACATATACAGTGGTCCCTCGACTAACGATCTTAATCTGTTCCAGGAGCTAGACCTCAACACGAAAAATTTGTAACTCGAAACCTTATTTCCCATAAGAAATAATGTAAATACACTTAATCTGTTTCCACCCAAAAATTTTCACCAAAAATTCATTTTTTTAAAGAATAAATACTATAGTTTTACATACAGAAAACAATGAGAAATAAATATAAAGCACTAATTATAATGGACAAATGAAGAGTTAAATAAGTTTTACCTTTATTGAAGACTCTTGTTGGCATATGAGAGAGTTTGTTTGGAGGCAGGACAAAATAGTCCTTCAATATGACAATAATATCAACTCTACAGCTTATTTATCTAGCACAATTCATCTAATATGACATAATAAACAATATTAATAACATAGAAACATGATATAAACTTAGAATGAATAAAACATGTCATTACAAATCTAAGGAGTGGTGGAGAGTGTTGTTGTTGTTGGCTATGAGTGCCACTGACCATAAGCCGTGGTGGTAGTTGGTTTCAGAAGAAAGCCATCATCACTATCACACAAACAATGTGCATAATTTATAAATAAGAAATATTTACACTTTAATTTATAAATAAGAAATATTTACACTTTAATTTATAAATAAGAAATATTCACACTTATATAAATAAGAAATACTTACATTTACCTTGGAGGAGATGGTGGCAGAGGGCAGCGCTCTTGTCAGTGTCCCTATACTATTCCTCAAACATTGTAGAAGTTAAGTTTCTTGTCATTTTCTATCGATTAATCGCTTAACTTACTTAAGTAAGTTTATTCAGGTATACACAAATCCAGTTATACATAGATTATCATACATAGCAGCATATGTTTAGAAAACCTAGGATAACCCAAAAAAGTCAGAGTGACTTATTTTCATTGCTACACTGTTAATGCTACACTATCACTGGCTGGTGCTATAGCCTCTATCGACTTGTGAAGCTTCTTTGGACCCGTGGTGACTTATTTCACAGTGACAATCACTAAACCAGCAATAAACACAATAAATTTATTGTGAAATGTTTGAAAGAGCTCGCTGGGTATTGTTCACTCAAGTGTAAACAACGCTAGACTGGCGTCCTGCGCAGCGAGGCGCGCAAGCGCAGGCAGGCAGACAGGTCTGGTACGGACCGCTACACGAGTTAAAATCGCTACACGAGAAAAATATTGACCGTAAAAAGCAACTTTTACACAAAAAAATCGTTATTCGGACGGATCGTTACTCGGGGTTCTACTGTACTCTAGAATGAATAAAATATATCATTACAAATGTGAGGACTGATGTTGTGTTGTTTGTTGTTGGGTGTATAAGGGCCACTGATCATAAGCCATACATATAGTGGTGGTGGTGGGCAGCAGCAGCTGACAGCAGTGTTGTCAGTCGCCCTATACGTATCTCAAACAACAATGGAGGAGTTAAGTTTCGTGTCATAATTTTTCTATAGATTAATGGCTTAACTTACTTGCTACACTGTTAGTGCTACACTTTATCGCTGGCTGGCACTATAGCCTTTATCAACTCCTGCTGTTTTAGTATCATAGCATATCGTAGAATCACTGAATCACTTAAGAAGACACATTCTCCCCTCTCAGCCCTTTACCCAAGGGCTGGCACTAGGAGCTTTCTTTGGGCCCATGGTGGCTTATTTAGCAGTTGCAAGCACTAAAAACAATGGAATAATGACAAAATGTATGGTATGAATGCGTGGGTGGCTGTCACTCGTTGGTAAACAATGGCACACTGACTCTGGATGGAGTGTTGGGCCGTCCTGGTCATGCGTACGCGTCCAGGACGAATGGCTTATTCCGTTCGGATCATTGTATACTGAACCAATATTTTTACTGAAAAATGTATCGCTAACCGAATTTAGCGTAATCCGACTCCATCGTAATCCGGGGGTCCACTGTACAATGAGTTTTTTAAAAGATTTAACTTGACACGGGGAATGCCATAGAGGTTTTTGTGCCTAGTGTTGTGTCTATAAGTCCTATTGCAACTGTCAGGAAAGCATTTTAGGTCAGGATTTATATTAGAATTAATTGTTA
Source organism: Cherax destructor (assembly GCA_009830355.1). Classification (NCBI taxonomy): domain Eukaryota; kingdom Metazoa; phylum Arthropoda; class Malacostraca; order Decapoda; family Parastacidae; genus Cherax; species Cherax destructor. The sequence continues at coordinate 33,570 of WNWK01003509.1, forward strand.
TGTAAATGTAGGTTGTGCAATAGTACGAGTGAATGTTTTGTATCATGAGGAGGTTTAGGTCTTTGAAGAGTAGGGAGGGGGGTTGTCTAGCAGTGGATTGTGTGATCATTCCCACTGCGGCTTTATGTTGTGTTATTATTGATTTTAGGTGGTTTTTCGTTGTGGAACCCCAAGCACAAATAGCATAGGGGAGGTAGGGGTATATCAGTGAATAGTACAGTGGACCCTCGGTTTTCACCGAAAATTCTTTCCAGAATGCTGCTCAAGTGCCATTACTGAATGAATTTACTTCCTTAAGAAATAATGTCACGTAGGTTAGTCTATTTCAGACCCCCAAAAATACACTTGCAAAAGCACTTACGAAAATACACTTACATAAATGTTCGAGTTTGGACATGACCGAAAACCGAGGGACCACTGTATAATGTAAGTACAGCCTCTCCTCACTTACCAACGTACTCGTTTACCAACAACTCGGAGTTACGACGGGCTCTCCGACGAATTAAAAAAAAAAAGCAGCACTTGGAAGAGAAAAATGGAAGTACAAAAGAAGTTCACAGTAAAGGGGTTAGCTGGTGTGTTCGTGTGTGTGGGTGTCTCTCTGGCAGCTTAATTAAGAAATTATTATACTCAGTGAACAAGGTATGTTAATGGTAATAATATAATAATAATAATTAATAAATAATAATAATCACTCTGGGGCACTTTAAATGTCATATGTATTTAATAATAATAAACATGACACAAGGGAGGGTTCCCTGTAGCAGTGCAATTTATCAAATGTCACTGGCTGTCACCAGTTATCTGACACTTGTCACGACACCATAAAAAAAAAGTGACCACAACCATTACAGAAAGTTATGTGCTAAACATACATGCTTTTTCAGTAAGTCAGTCAAGTCAGTAAGTTATTCAGTCAAGTAAGTCATTCAGTCAAGTCAGTAAGTTATTCAGTCAAGTAAGTCATTCAGTCAAGTCAGTAAGTCATTCAGTCAAGTCAGTAGGTCATTCAGTCAAGTCAGTAAGTCATTCAGTCAAGTCAGTAATTCATTCAGCCAAGTCAGTAAGTCATTCAGCCAAGTCAGTAAGTCATTCAGTGAAGTCAGTAAGTTATTCAGTCAAGTCAGTGTGTCATTCAGTCAAGTCAGTGTGTCATTCAGTCAAGTCAGTGTGTCATTCAGTCAAGTCAGTGTGTCATTCAGTCAAGTCAGTGTGTCATTCAGTCAAGTCAGTGTGTCATTCAGTCAAGTCAGTGTGTCATACAATCAAGTCATTGTGTCATTCACTCAAGTCATTGTGTCATTCAGCCAAGTCAGTAAGTCATTCAGTCAAGTCAGTAAGTCATTCAATCAGGCAGACAGATAGACAGACAGACATGATAAAGAAGCCCAAATTAATAAAAACTGACATATATGGAGAGGAATCGGAGGGTGTGTGGGTATATTACAGACCATTCTGGAAAAATACCCTTACTTTGCTCCCTGTAAATAAAGCATTGACACGTGTGTGTGTGTGTGTATGTACATGTGTGTATGTGTGTATGTATATACATGTATGTGTGTGTATATATGTATATGTATATGTATATGTGTGTGTGTGTGACCCAACAATTAAAATTTGCACCAATAACTCATTACAGTTGTGGCTGGGTGTAGACTAATAGATTGCTCATTCCTTTATAATTTGTTCATGAGTGCAACCATGTACAGACGTAAGTAAATTTACTTACATGATTCATTACCTTGTAACTAGTGAATTAAGTACCATTGTACCTTGTTCAGCTATCAAAACTTTGTGGCCCAGTCTCTGGACCCTATATATACCTCTGTAATCTGCAAATACCTTTGTAACTTGTCATGATTGTGACCATCTGAGTTCATTACCTTTGTAACTTGCTCAACTATCAAACTTTGAGGTCCAGTCCCTGGACCCATTATGTACCTCTGTAATCTTTTGACTACCGCCCACAGGATGGGTATGGGGTGCATAATAAAGATATCAAACTAAACTGTGGGTCTGGGGCTATACAGAGAGGGAGAAGGTGGGGAGAGGGAGGGGTGGTGACACTTTTGAAGTGTCAGTAAGGGGTCATTCCTCGAAATCGTTTCCCGACGGAGTCTTAGGCTCCTATCTCCGTCATTAAGTGAGGAGAGACTGTAGTGCTGTTTGTGGTACATAGTAATGTATCTTTGAGAGGATGACAACTGTTTTAGAAACTTTTTTTGTTTTGTGTTGGATATGGGTGTTGAATTTCAGGTAACTATCAAGGTGCAGACCCAGGAATTTTCCCTCATTATGTTTAGCAATAAGGGTGTTGTTAAGCATAATGTTTAGTTGGTCCTCACTTGCTCTACTCCCAAACATAATATAAAAGGTTTTGTCTATATTATGTGTAAGTTTATTGACGGTCAACCAGGTTGCTATTTTTGCAAATTCTTCATTAACAATAGTGTTGAGTGAGGGTAGATTTGGGTGGGAAAGGACAAAAGTCGTGTTGTCAGCAAATAGAATAGGCTTAAGGTAGACGATGTAACATCCCCCAATGAAAAGCAGGGGTGCCACTACCACGTTGAGAGACAACACAATAAGTGTCAGGGGCCCAAGACTATTCAACTGCCTCCCAACATACATCAGGGGGATCACCAACAAACCCCTGGCTGTCTTCAAGCAGGCACTGGACAGGCACTAAAGTCTGTACCTGACCAGCCAGACTGTGGTTTGTACGTTGGACTGCGTGCGGCCAGCAGTAACAGCCTGGTTGATCAGGCTCTGATCCAACATGAGGCCTGGTCACAGACCGGGCCATGGGGGAGTTGACCCCTGGAACCCTCTCCAGGTATACTCCAGGTAAGTTGAGATACACTTGGATGATCAGTGATGTATAAAAGGAAAAGGAGGGGGCCAAGAATGCTACCCTGTGGTACACCAGTGTCCAGGGGTCTTGTTGAGGAGGTTGTGTCCTTGACAGAGATGTATTACGTTCTATTAGTAAGGTAGGACTTGATAAATGCAAGTGTGTGGCCTCTTATAATAATAATAATAATAATAATAATAATTTTTATTTCAATGCATGTTACAAGTGTACAATGTTATTGGTAGTTACAATTAGAAAACAATTATAAAATTGTAATGCAAGGAGAGCCACTGGCATGCCATGGCATTAGGGGCAGTTTATTCTAGAGACTTATTCACTAAGTACTTAATGCTAAAGAAATTGATTGAGTTTATTCTAGTTCTGTATTATTTAAATTATTAAATGGTTATACATACTATTAAAAGACAATACAAGAGAAATTGGTTGAGTTTAATCTAGTTGTAGAAATTATTTCAAATTACAGTATGTTGATGCTATACTAGTATAATAACAATACTATAAATAGTTTTTAGAGTTTCATCTAGATATATATTTTATTTCAAATTAAGAAAATGATGATACTATAAGATTTTAAATGACAATATGATGATATGAAATTGCAACAAGTGTTAAGGATGATGAACATATCATATTGAGATCTTCTTAAGTAAAATAATATTGGGTTTGGAAGTTTGTTACAGTATGAGTATTTAGTATAGGGTGAGTAGGTGATTTTTGAGAAGAGTCTTGAATTGATTTTCCGACAAGGTTAACTTGATATTTACTGGTAATGAATTCCAGATTTTGGGGTCCTTTATGTGCATAGAATTTTTACATTGGTTAGTATGGACTCGGGGTATGTCAAATAGTGATCTGTGTCTTGTGTCATGTTCGTGGGACCTATTAAAGTTGTTGAGGAGAATTCTGAGCGCAGGGTTGATATTAGCATGTAGAGTTTTATGTATGTAGAAGGCACATGAATAGGTATGAATATTTTTTATGGTGAGTAGTTTTAAGGTTCTGAATATAGGTGGAGTATGCTGTCTAGAGTGGGAATTTGTTATCATCCTGACTGCAGCCTTTTGCTGGGTTATGAGTGGTCTAAGGTGATTTAATGTTGTTGAGCCCCATGCACAGATTCCATAGGTGAGATAAGGGTAGATAAGAGAATGATATAGTGCAACGAGAGCTGGTTGAGGCACATAATAGCGTATCTTAGATAATATACCTACTGTCCTTGAGATTTTCTTGGAAATTTGTTGTATGTGTGTTTGGAATTTAAGACTACTGTCAAGGTGGATTCCTAGGAATTTTCCTCTGTGAGCCTTGTGATGGGTGAACCATTTAGCGTTATGTTAAGTGGAACATTTGTAGCTTTATTTCCAAACTGAATGTAGTAGGTCTTGTCCGTATTGAGAGTAAGCTTATTTGTCATCATCCATGTTGATATTTTCTGTAATTCAGCATTAACTGTGTTGGCTAGTACGACTGGATTTGGGTGAGAGAAGACATATGTTGTGTCATCTGCAAACAAAATGGGTTTGAGTAGTTGTGATGCATTCGGTAGGTCATTTATGTAAATGAGGAATAGGAGTGGCCCCAGGACACTACCTTGAGGACACCGACTGTAATTTGTTGTGTGGAAGAGTTCTCTCCATTTGTGTTCACGTACTGACTTCTGTTGCTAAGGTACGACTTTAGGTAGTTGAGGGGTCCCCCCTAATACCATAGTGCGCTAATTTTGTGAGCAATAAATCATGGTCGACTGTATCAAATGCTTTGCGTAGGTCTATGAAGATTCCCAGCGGAATTTCTTTCTTCTCAAGTGCGGTGTATATTAACTCTAACATGTGTGTTATAGCATCGTTTGTGCTCTTGTTGGTCCTGAATCCAAATTGACAGGGGTTTAGTACATTGTGTGAGACGAGGTAGGAATAGATCTGTTTATGAATTAATTTTTCGAAGATTTTAGAAAGCAGTGGTAAATTTGAGATTGGTCTGTAATTGTTTAAGTCAGTTTGGTCACCTCCTTTGTGGATCGGGTGACCCTAGCTATTTGAGAATTGATGGGAAGGTTGAAGATACAATGGATTTATTGAATAATGCTGCTATAATTGGTGACAGTACATGTGTAGCTTTTTGTACATAAAGGGTGGTAAGCTGTTTATGTCTCCTGCTTTGTTTTTAAGGGTGTTGATTATGGTGAGACTTCAATTGAGTTGGTTGGAGCTAGGAATAGTGTATCTGGGTAGGTGTTGGTGAGGTAGTCTGTTGGACGAGTGTTCGAGCTTGGGATCCTACTCGCTAGATTCTTTCCTATGGTGGAGAAGAAAACATTAAGTCTGTTTGCTGTCTCAATTGGTGAGAGTAGGGGTTCGTCTGTTTTTGATAATTTGATGGTATTGTTCGTGGATATCTTTTATTTCCTAGAATTGTAGATAGGGTTTTCCAGGTTTTTTTCATATCACCTTTTACGGCCTGGAGTCTGTTCTCATAATACAATTTTTGGACCTTCTTATCAGGCTAGTAAGGATTGATGAGTAGCGTTTGGATTGTTCTCTGGTTATTAGACCCCTTCTATATTGTTTTTCATATTGGTGCCTCTTATTTATGGATTTAAGGATGCTGGGTGTTAGCCAGGGATTGTTAAGTCTCTTAGCTGTGATCTGTTTAGTTTTTTCGGGCAATGTCTGTTATAGAGGTTATGTGTTTTTTAAGAAAGTTCTTGATGCATTCATTAATATCTGAATGTGTTTCCAATTCATTAAGCCAGTCAATGTTCGTCATAGCTGATATAAAATTATTAACAGCAGACTCATTATGTAGTCTGAAGGTAACTTTGCAATTTCTTGGGCAGAATGCCTAGGTTAGTTATGAGAAAGGTAGGGTAGTGGTCTGTGGTGTTTTCTGTGATTATGCCTGATTTTTGAGGAGATATTGTGTTAGTCCAGATGTGGTCTAGTAACAGGTACTATTATCGGAGATTCTTGTAGGTTTTGATATTGTTGGTAGTATAAGCAGTTGCTCATAGTGTTTGTGAATTCAGTTACCTGCGGGTCTTGGTCATGTAGGAGATTTATGTTGAAATCTCCTGTGAGCAGCAAATGATCTTTGTTAAGGCGTGAATCGATTATCAGGTTTCCTAGTTTTTCACTAAAGTGGCGGATGTTTGACTGTGGTAATCTGTAGATGTTTATCACTGTGAGGGTTTTTGCAGGTCTTTTGATTTAAATTTAGCTATAATATATTCTCCATGTTCATCCCTTGTACAAGAATTTTCGATACAATCGAGTTGATCTGTATAATATATTGCTGTTCCACCCCTCGCTGGTCTGTCCTACAGTTGTGAATGGCTGTGTAACCTGGGATGGCATAGATACCTGTAGTATCAGGCTTTAGCCAGGTCTCAGTGAGTGTGATGATTGACATATTGGACTGTAGGGATTGGAGTAGTGCTGTGAGGTCATCATAATGTTTGCTCAACGATCTAACATTGTAATTGAAGATAGTTAAGTTATTGTTGGCTCTGAGTAATGTCTTTGCTTGATCAGCTGTGTAATAGTTACAATTGCTGTTGGGGTCATGTAAGTCATTTAATAATAGGTTGATATCAGGATCAATGCCTGTAATCATAGGATTAATGTGATTCTATAACTAGACTTGGGAACAATAGATTATGATAAACTTAATGATATGGTATTAGATTAAAGTCTTACTTGCTAATGGATTAACACAATTATGTGCAAGTGTTACAGGAATTTTTACAGTGATATAGGATATTTGAAAAATGTTAATGATATACTAATTTAACTGTCTAATGAATGGTTAGAACAACTTCAATGACTAGTATTAAATTGGTATGGAAAAATAAATTTTTGATTCAATGTGGCACTGGTTGAAACTTTAGTCTATGAAAGGCAATAAGAGGTTAATGAATGCAAAGAGCTATTGAACTAGAAGTTAAAACAGATTTGACTAATATTAAAAGTAGTTTTGATTAAATTGAAGTTAATAAAGTGACTGAAGTTGGCTAATGGTAAAAGGTATTTATAAGATATAAGTAAATGATTGCACTTAGTCAGGTAGTTGCTTATAAAGGAAATATTAAGTAAGTCACATATACAATGGTAGTTGTTAGAATATATGAATACAATTAAGCAAATAAAGTGACTGAAAGTTGACTAAAGTTGGCTAATGGTAAACAGTATTTATAAAATATAAGTAAATGATTGCACTTATCAGTAGTTGCTTATAAAGGAAATATAAAGTAAGTCATATACACAATGAGGTAGTTGTTTGAATATAAGAGTACAATTAAGTAAATAAAGTGACTGGAATTTGCTTTTGGTAAAAGGTATTTAAAGTATGAGTAAATAATTGCACTTATTTGGTAATAGCTTATAAGAAAAAAATAAACTAAGTCACATACACAATGAGGTAATTGTTTGATATAAAAATATAAAAAGAAAAACAATAGTGAAAAAGTTGTAATTAAATTTCAAGTAAAAAGTAATTACTAATATTGTAAATAGATTAGGGTTGGGAAAAGGTAATGATAGATTTGTATTAAAAATAAAAAAAATAAAAGTAAATGGTTACAGAGACGTTAAAAGATAAATATATAGTAAAATAGGATGTACAATTATATTTAGTGGGAAATTTAATATAGTGAGGTAGCAGATTATTAGAACAAAATGAAGTTAATTACATTAATATATAATCAGTTTTGGGAGAAATGTAAGATTGTAGGTTGCAGTTACTAATACAACTGTTGCACTAACGCAGACTAAGGATTAGGTCATTGATATTATTCAGTCTCTGTAAGATTAGCATCTCAAGGAATGTGGACAGTTCATTTTCATTCGTGATATAATAAGCACGGCCTACATTTGTTTTCTTAACTAGGATTTTCCCTTCTCGGGTGAAGCACTGGTGGATTTTGTCATTATTCTCACGTTTAGCTTTCTTACTCTGTATAGGAGGTTCTGACGTTTTTGTGAGGCATTCATTTACAAAGAGATCTTTTTGCATTAATTGATGTTTTAATAAGATCTGTTTTACTGTCTATCGTGTGAAATCTAAGCATAACACTCTTTTTTCTACCTTGTGTGCCAAGTAAACGTGATTCTGTTATTTCTGATGCTGGTACTACTAAATTTAAGTGATCTTTTATGGTCTGAAGAGCAGCATCTTTGCAGTTGGTATGGTTTATGCCACTTGGAAAGAGTGCACTGCTAATTATTACCGCGCTGGATAACTTATCTTGCTCATTTTTATCTTCTTGGTTAGAAAAATAGTCGGTCAGCTGGGTATCCATGGTTTTCCAGTTCTTGACAGCATCTTCAACCTTCGTGTTTAGGGATGTTATTTGGTCTGTACAATTAATCTGTTCCAGACACCCAAAAATATTAACAAAAAATAAATTTTTTAAAGAATAACTATAGTTTTACATACAGAAAACAATGAGAAATAAATATAAAGCACTAATGAAATAGATAAATGAACATTTAACATCACTTTTACCTTTATCGAAGACTCTTGTTGGAAGACATCAAGGAGGCGAGAGGAAGGAGAGTTTGTTTGGAGATAAGACAAACTTCAATATGATACTAATATCAACTCTACGGCTTATTTATCTATCACAGTTCATCTAATATGACATATTAAACAAAATTAATAACATAGAAACATGATATACAGTTCGAATATAACGAACTCCGAATCTATTTTCCCCATAAGAAATAATGGAAATAAAATTAATCCGTTCCAGACACCCAAAAGTATTAAAATAAAATATTTTTTTACAACATATAGACATTAAATTACACACAAAACAATGAGAAATAAAGAAATAATAGTATAATAACATGTCACTTACATTTATTGAAGAGTTGTTGATGTGTGGAAGATGGGAGGAGGGGAGAGGATGGAAGTGTTCATTGTTTGGAAGGGAAATCCCCTTCTATAAAGACATCAGGTAACAAGTCCTTGCCTTCCTGCTACACTCCCTGCATGGCTGCTACACTCCCTGCATGCCTGCTACACTTCCTGCATGCCTGCTACACTCCCTGCATGCCTGCTACACTCCCTGCATGCCTGCTACACTCCCTGCATGAATGCTACACTCCCTGCATACCTGCTACACTCCCTGCATACCTGCTACACTCCCTACATGCCTGCTACACTCCCTGCATGAATGCTACACTCCCTGCATAAATGCTACACTCCCTGCATAAATGCTACACTCCCTGCATGAATGCTACACTCCCTGCATGCCTGCTACACTCCCTGCATGAATGCTACACTCCCTGCATGAATGCTACACTCCCTGCATGAATGCTACACTCCCTGCATGAATGCTACACTCCCTGCATGAATGCTACACTCATTGCATGAATGCTACACTCCCTGCATGAATGCTACACTCCCTGCATCCCTGCTACACTCTTTACCACAGGGCTGGCACTAGGAGCTTTCTTGGGGCCCATGGTGGCTTATTTAGCAGTTCCAAGCACTAAAAACACTGTAATAATGACAAAATGTATGGTATGAATGCATGGGTGGCGGTCACTCGCTGGCAAACAATAGCACACTGACGCTGAATGGAGTGCCTGGGCTCGCTCAGGCCACGCGTACGCGTCCGGGACGAATCACTAACTCCGAGCGGATTCGTTAACACAAAGCCAAAATTTTCGGGAAAAAACTTAACGTACACCGATTTTAACGAACTCCAACGCTAACGAACACTGGGGGTTGACTGTATACTCTAGAATGAATAAAATATGTCATTACGCATGTGTCTAGTGGTGGTGGTGTTGTTGGGTTTAATAATCAGGGCCACTGGCAGCATAAGCTGTATATTGTGGCGGTGACGGCGGCAGCGGCCACCAGCACTAATTACACTGAAACAATGTACGTACGTGATTTATAAATAAGAAATATTGTATAAAAACATAATAGAGAATGTAAAGAAATAAAGTGGTTATTGTATGTATACTATAGTACACACTTACCTTGGAGGAGATGCTGGCAGAGGTTTAGGCTGGTGGAAGATAGGCACTGTGACGGTACATTGTCAGTGGCCCTATATACCTCCAACAACATTGGAGGAGTTAGTTTCGTGTCGTCCTTTCTCTATCGCTTAACTTACTTGCTACTCGGTTTATGCTACACTTTATTGTTGGCTAGCGCTAAAGCGTTTATCGACTCCTGCTGCTTTAGTATCGTACATATCGTAGAATCACTGAATCACTGAAGAAGGCACATTCTCCCCTCTCTCTCAGCCCTTTACCAAAGGCTGGCACTAGGAACTTTCTTTGGGCCCATGGTAGCTTATTTCGCAGTCACAATCAATAAACAAGCACAAAAATTGCGAAATGTTTCGGATGAATGCTCACTCAACCAGTGACAGAGCCAGACTGAGGCGGTGTCCCGGCAGAAGGACGCGTCTGATACGTGCGATTCCTGGGACAAGGTCCGAAATTAGAAGCAAAATTTTGCAAAAAAAAGTGTCTGAAATCCAAAAAGTCCAATATCTGGTGCGTGCAAAATCCGGGGTTCCACTTTATTATTAAAGGAAATATTTTGCCTCAAGAGGTTTCTTCAGAACTGAGGAAGCCACTTGTAGTAAAATGTTAACTTTAATAAATGTCCTGAACTGTTCATGTCTCTCTCTTTCCACATCTTGTTGGTGTCACCATACCTTTTACTTCCTAGTTCCTTGTGTTCCATTGCCATGTATCTCTGTATCTCCTTCCTTTAGATCTTTTCTCTCTGCCTAAAAAATATTTTTTGCATTAATTTTCTTGATACAGTGGACCCCCGAGTTTCGTAAAACCTTCACTCCTGAAGTCTGCTCAAGCGCCATTACCGAACGAATTTACTCCCTTAAGGAAAAATGTCACGTAGGTTAGTCTATTTCAGACCCCCAAAAATACACTTCCACAAGCACTGACAATATAATACTTACATAATTGTGTGATTTCAGGGGTTTACGAAAATCGGGGGTCCACTGTACTGTAAATTTTAAGTCTCTAAAATTTACCCAGTGTCTTAGAGGCCAAAGGTTACATTGCTCATAGGCCTCAACCTAAGCCTGAAGTATTTCCATACTAGACAGTAATCTAAGCTAAGGTGATGGAGTGGGATGGACTATGGGTAGTATCAGTAGGCTAACTCGCCTGTTTACCATCAAACTACCCGGTAATAATATTTTTACTTACCTCAAACGATTCTGATATTAAGGGAACATTATCAGATACAAAAGCAAAAGTAAAATTGTGGTATGTTAAGAGGGGTTCAAATAACGATACATACCAATATACAGTGGACCCTCGTGTTTTGGTCATTTCAAATATCGTTTTTTTCGTGTTTCGAGCGCTTTTTTCGGTCAATGTTTTTCTTGTGTATCGGCCATTTACTCGTGTATCGGTCCGTACCAGACCTGTCCGTCTGCCCGCGCTTGCATGCTTCGCCGCGCAGGACGCCAGTGTAGCATTGTTTACCATTGAGAGAACATTACCAAGTGCGCTCTTTCAAACATTTCACAATAAAATTATTCTGTTTATTGCTGGTTTAGTGATTGTCACTGTGAAATAAGTCACCATGGGTCCAAAGAAGCTTCCTAGTGGCACCCCAGTGGTAGCAGGCATGCTGGGAGTGTAGCAGGCATGCAGGGAGTGTAGCACTCATGCAGGGAGTGTAGCATTCATGCAGGGAGTGTAGCATTCATGCAGGGAGTGTAGCATTCATGCAGGGAGTGTAGCATTCATGCAGGGAGTGTAGCAGGCATGCAGGGAGTGTAGCAGGCATGCAGAGAGTGTAGCAGGCATGCAGGGAGTGTAGCAGGCATGCAGGGAGTGTAGCAGGCATGCAGGGAGTGTAGCAGGCATGCAGGGAGTGTAGCAGTCATGCAGGGAGTGTGGCAGGCATGCAGGGAGTGAAGCAGGCATGCAGGGAGTATAGCAGGAAGGCAGAGAGTGGGGATTCCCCTTCCAAACACTAACCCCTCCCCCTGTCCTCCTCCCTATCTTCCAGATGCCAGCAACTCTCTTCAATAAAGGTAAGTAAATGTTATTTATTATTATGTTATTTATTATTTATGTATTTATTATTATTTTGTGTTAATAATGTTAGTTTGTGTATGTAAAACTATAGTATTTATTCTTTAAAAAAATTAATTTTTTGTGAATATTTTTGGGTGGAACGGATTAATTGTATTTACATTATTTCTTATGGGAAATAAGGTTTCGAGTTTCAAATTTTTCGTGTAAGGTCTAGCTCCTGGAACGGATTATGACCGATAGTCGAGGGACCACTGTACAGTAGTAATACACAAGCCGCCATTTGCATCTATTCGCATGCATTGAGACAGTAAGTAGGAAGAAAACACAGCCTGTCAGAACAAGAAACAGCTACACACTCTGAGCAAGAGATGGTTGATTAGGATTTAGCAGATGCAGAATAATTGCCTGTAGTATATTGGAGAGTGAAAGCAATGCATAATGTGCTAATTTTGTAACTAATAATGTTAGCACATTTTTAAGTATGTTTCAAGTTAATTTAGCACATTTTTAACTCATTTTAGGCAAGTCTTTTTTTTTCCAGAATTTAACCAGTCAGAATTGAAGGGGATGATCCTTGAAACCAGAGTGTCTTGTTCATCGTAAAATACGGTAATTTTATACCTGGAGTATACCTGGAGAGGGTTTCGGGGGTTAACGCCCCCGTGGCCCGGTCTGTGACCAGGCTTCATGGTGGATCAGGGTCTGACCAACCAGGCTGTTACTGTTAGCTGCATGCAGCCCGGCTGGTCAGGTACTGACTTTAGGTGCCTGTCCAGTGCCTTCTTGAAGACACCCAGGGGCCTATTGGTAATCCCCTTTATGTATGCTGGGAAGCAGTTGAACAGTCTTGGGCCCCTAACACTTATTGTGTTGTCTCTAATCATGCTAGTGGCACCCCTGCTTTTCATTGGGGGGGATGTTGCATCGTCTGCAAAATCTTTTGCTTTCATAGGGAGTGATTTTCGTGTGCAACTTTAGTACTAATCCCTCTAGGATTTTCGAAGTGTATATAATCATGTATCTCTCCTGCCTGTGTTCTAGGGAGTACAGGTTGAGGAACTTCAAGTGTTCCCAGTAATTGAGGTGTTTTATCGCAGTTGTGTGCCGTGAAGGTTCTCTGAACATTTTCTACTTCAGCAATTTCACCCACCTTGAAAGGTGCTGTTAGTGTGCGGCAAGTTATGCCATAACATTTTGTGATCTGCAATGATGACTTGAACATCTCGGTGTAAAAATGCCTCTGATATTTATCAAATTGACACTGTTCCTTTCATAACCTATTGGAACACTTACTAATGTGTAGGTACTTACATCTTATTCCATATTTGCATATTCGGCTGTCATTGTATTTACTTATTTTCATTGCTTTTTGTCTGTTTCTGTGGCAGTTGCAGCTTTGTTTACTGTGAGGTGGTTTTCTGAGATATTCTGTCTTTAAGAACATAAGAACATAAGAAAGGAGGAACACTGCAACAGGCCTACTGGCCCATACTTGGCAGGTCCATATCAAAACCAACCCACCAACAAAAATATTTGTGCAACCCATCCACATCGCCATCCAAGCAAGAAGCCCCGACAACACCCCTCCCCCTCCTCAACAACTGTGCAAGTCCCGTTCAAATCCAACCCCTCTCACTCGCAAGAACACAGAAATAAGGAACACTGCATCAAGCCAACTGATCCACACTAGGCAAAACCCAAAACCAATACCACAAACAAAAACTCCTACCCAACCCACCTACTCCATCCATGGAATATGCTTTGATAATCAGGGCACTATAAAATAGGGTACTGAAGGAGCTGAAGCACCTGGTCCATCACCAGGGCACTGAATATGCCGAAGGACATGATCTATCACCAGGACGTTGAAGGAGCTGAAGCACCTGGTCCATCACCAGGGCACTGAATATGCCGAAGGACATGATCTATCACCAGGACGTTGAAGGAGCTGAAGCACCTGGTCCATCACCAGGGCACTGAATAAGCCGAAGCACCTGGTCCATCACCAGGGTACTGAGGGAGCCGAAGCACCTGGTCCATCACTAGGGTGCTGAGGGAGCCAAAGCACCTGGTCCATCACCAGGGCACTGAATAAACCGAAGCACCTGGTCCATCACCAGGGTACTGAGGGAGCTGAAGCACCTGGTCCATCACTAGGGTGCTGAGGGAGCCGAAGCACCTGGTCCATCACCAGGGTCATACTGCTTCAGATTGTGTTATTGTTGCCTTTGTCTTTTTTGTTAGTAGTATTGGTGGTGGTGGTAGTCATCGTGATATATACAGAGAGCTTTTTGACTGTGTAGGTCACCCAGTGCTTTTAGCAATAAAAAATTATGTGCTGGTACAACACTCTGAAAATAAAAACAAAATAAAATTAACATTGAATAAATTATTCAACAGCAGTAAGTAAAAACATACAAAATTAAAATAACTAGCATCAGTTAAAATCCCATTAAGTAATTAATATAAGAAAACTCTCCAAAAATTTCCTCGAGGTCCCTACAGGCACCTCGGCAACTGTAAAAGCCATGACGAAGTTAGAAAGCCCTAAGCTGTGGTGAGACTTTTAATACATTTCAATCATCAGCATACCGCAAGCTACATGAGGAAGGGGAGGGGGGCAGGAGCACCTGCAAACAGGTGGCTGTTGGTGAAATGTGTGTGCCCAGTGTCTTTTATTAGTAAATCGCTACTGTGTATCATTCTTTCCATCTGCAACCATGTTTCTTTCTTTTTGCCATCTATTTGATGTGAAGGTTCTTTATTTTGCTACTTTTCATTTGCAATAAGCTCTCCAAGAAAGACACTTTGTTATCCTGGTTAATATTTTTCAGTACACATTTTGCACCTGCCCAACATTCATGTGCTTTTATAAATTGAATAACATTTCCATTATTAGCAGCAGTATTAATTTCAGCACGAGAGTCATGATACCTGTTTTTTGCGTATCTCACATTGCATTTCTCCTGTGGGATTGTAATTTCTACAGATTTTCTTCATGATTGCCATTACTAACAGTAGTAAGGACTTAGTGTATTGCATCATTACATTAATGGTATACGTACTTACAAATTGATTAATTAGACACGTACGCAACACCTGGGTAGCCTTACTTTTATGAAGTTTTGCCAAGCAATGGCTTTTTCAATTCACTATAGAGATTGAAGAAGGTGGATGAGGAAGTATTCATTATCTTGGTAGTGAATACTGTCTTCAAGACCAAGGAATAATTACCTCATCTTCCACCTTCAAGACTAAGGAACTGATTACTTCCACTGTCTCCTGTTGTATTCGTCTATTTTCAGTTGAAGAATCCTGGTATGCAAACGAGGTTTTTCAGCTGTGAAGATACAAAAATGTTGCATGTGTTTTATTCATCAACTTGTTGGTATTGTTTTCCATCAATTATATTAGTTTATACAGTGGTCCCTCGGTTTTCGCCGAAAATTCGTTCCAGAATGCTGCTCAAGTGCCATTACCGAACGAATTTACTTCCTTAAGAAATAATGTCACGTAGGTTAGTCTATTTCAGACCCCCAAAAATACACTTGCAACAGCACTTACGAAAATACACTTACATAAATGTTCAAGTTTGGAGATGCACGAAAACCGAGGGACCACTGTATTGCCCTACAGATGTATAGTAGGGGTAGGGGTTTCCTGAAGAAGAGTTGGAGGGGGATAGGTAAAGGAGGCTCTAGAGTGCTAGAGGCTTGAGCATCCAGCAGGCTTGTGCAAGTGTGTTAGATTGAATTAAATGGAGACAAGTAATTTTCATGGCTTGTCATACAGTTGCACTGTGGGCATGGTAACATTTATGAAGGGATTCAAGGAAACCGGTTGGCTGGAGGTGGAGAGTACAATACTGTACTCTCCACCTCCCTTACAATACTGTACCTGCATTCTAAAGAGTGAGAGTCATCTGAACTGTGATTTTTTTTTTTTTGGGGGGAAGGGGTCACCTTTGGTGGGAGGTGTCCTATTTTGTTTAAAAATATTTCCTGGTGGGTGTCCACATCCCAGAAAAATTGGAAATAGTAGAGATGATGGCAGTGGCTTGCTTCCAGATTCCTGTGACGTATCCAGCTACAGCTCCTGAGATAACATTGCCCGAGCTAGATGGAAAGACTGCCAAGATGTATCGAGGTGGACGTATTTGCTTGACAGATCATTTCAAACCACTTTGGGCTCGAAATGTACCTAAATTTGGTATTGCTCACGCAATGGCACTTGGAGTAAGTACAGTCTTACTTTAAAATGTACCAGTAATGCGCTTGTGATGTTTTCGTTTGCACGTTAGAAATTGCTTCTATAGAGATGCATAGTGCCAGAAATGGTTAGATACTGCATAACTTATCAGTTTGTCAACCTTTACTATCCTTATCATTTTCATATAAGGTTTACAATTTTATTTTGACCTCATGTCCTTTTATGATTTTTCTACATTTTGCTTTATATGCACAGTGCTGTACATGCATATTTATAGATAGGGCTGTAAAAGTTGTGAATGCCATGGTGTTGGAGAGGTATGGGATTAAAAGATGACAAATTAGAGACAAAGTGAGAGTTGTCACTATTGCTCTTTACCAATGACACTGTTTGTTAGGAGATTCAAAAAGAGGTTGCAAAGGTTAGTGGAGGTACTTGAGTAGATATGTTAAAGTAAATAAGTATAAAAAAGAACAAGATGACGAGAGTAATAAAAAGTTTCCACAATGAAATTTAGATATTAGATTGGAGGGAGGAAGTATGGAAGGAATAGATGTGTTTAGATATTTAGGAGTGGATCTGTCAGCAGATAAGTCTATAAAAGACAAGTTAAATCATGGAATAGACAAGGGGGAAAAAACGAAGGAGGGTGGTGCATTGAGACATATGCTTCCCCATGACTAATAATTTTCTTGGACAAAGTTGCACCTGACACCTAAAGTTGCATAAATGCCAAACATAGTAGCTCATTGGAAGTTTGAAAGCTCTATGATTTTTGTGTATGGTATTAAGTTGTGCTTACTGAAAAAAAAAGAAAAAAAAGTTTTTCTTTTTAAATTTAGTAATGGATACAGGAGATACTTACTAGCCCCTTGCTCCCCACATTTTAGTAGCCTCTTACGATACGTATGGCTTACGGAGGAAGAATTATGTTCCACTTCCACGCATAGATAAGAGGAAATAAACAAGAACTAGTAAGATAATAAGAAAACTCAGAGGGGTGTGTATACATATATATATGCTTGTACATGCTTGTGTAGTGTGACCTAAGTGTAAGTAGAAGTTCCAAGACGTACCTGAAATCTTGCATGTTTATGAGACAGAAAAAAGACACCAGCAATCCTACAATCATGTAAAACAACTACAGGTTTCTGTTTTGCACTCACTTGGCAGGACGGCAGTACCTCCCTGGGTGATTGCTGTCTACCAACCTACTACCTAGGAGTTTACAATCTTTCTTTCTTTCAACACCCCGGTCGTCTCCCACCGAAGCGGGGTGGCCCAAAAGGAAAAACAAAAGTTTCTCCTTTTACATTTAGTAATATATACAGGAGAAGGGGTTACTAGCTCCTCGCTCCCGGCATTTTAGTCGCCTCCTACGACACGCATGGCTTACGGAGGAAGAATTCTGTTCCACTTCCCCATGGAGATAAGAGGAAATAAGAACAAGAACTAATAAGAAAATAGAAGAAAACTCAGAGGGGTGTGTATATATATGCTTGTACATGCTTGTGTAGTGTGACCTAAGTGTAAGTAGAAGTTCCAAGACGTACCTGAAATCTTGCATGTTTATGAGACAGAAAAAGACACCAGCAATCCTACAATCATGTAAAACAACTACAGGTTTCTGTTTTACACTCACTTGGCAGGACAGTAGTACCTCCCTGGGTGATTGCTGTCTACCAACCTACTACCTAGGAGTTTACAATATATTATAATAGATTTCTTTATTATTACCCCCTCTATTTGAAAGCTGTCCTAAAATTTGCCATTAATGCATTAGTCTCTCTTTACTACTAAAATATTCTTATGGTCCTCTAGTTATAGTCTGTTACTTACAATCAACTAAAATGTATTTTTGGAGTTAAATATTTTCTTTCAAGAGTGCAGTACATGTATACAACACAGTATAATACATTAAAACTTTTTTTTTTTTAACAGCTTGGTCCATGGCTTGCTGTTGAGATTCCCGACATGATCCACCGAGGAGTTGTTGTTTACAATAACAAAAATGCTTAACATCAGATTGGAATATTGTTTCTTAGCATTCATATGTACACTTGATCCATTCAAATTTACATGAAATGAAAGCATAGTTAATAATAAAGAAAATATTCGGTATTCAGTGAGTCATTTCATGGGACAGCTAAACTTAACTCAGAGAAACTCCAAATTAATGTTGTATATTGCATCAAATGTTACTGAATAGAATACAGTACTACATATATTTTTTTATCCTTTACTGTATACATGTTTGAATATCCTTAAGATGATTTAAATAACCTACTTTATACAGACTTTATTCCAGTAAATATAATTAAAATTTTATTGTTTTTTTTTTTTACCTATGTATTACAGTTTGTACCATATAAGCTCTCGTACAATAAGTTGTCTGTGTCATTTTCTGCAGTGATAATGATGGATAGTCACTAGTCTTCTGAACTGCTATGCCATATATATGTGGAAAGTAGTAATTTAATGCTGCATCAACAAAGGAAAAAGTGCATAAATAGTTGCAAACTAGTCATGACATGTATGCAAGTTGCAAATAAAATTTATATGAAATGGTCAAAGATAAACCATATATTGTACTATGTAGTATATTATTCCATATTTATTTTGTAAAGTAAAAAACAAAATAAATGTAGAAATACTATTCATATCAGGTGTCCTTGAACTGTTTATTTGCTGTATGCAAATTCACTTTTAGGCAATGACACCATTTGTACCAGTAATTCACTGTTATATAAATTTGCTCTTATGCAATCAAGGTTTTGTTAAGCTAGGAGTTGGAACAGAAGAATGAAGACGATTACTCAGTCCTTGAGGAGGAAGATATACATGAGGCTTATTGATTACTATAATGACAAGTGTTGATCTGATTCAGATAACTATAGTTGCTGATGATGTACCTCACTTGTGAGATTACTTTTGCAAGTTACAGTCTTGCAGTCCTTTAAGCCATTAATGCAAACACCATTAGAGTAATATCCTAATGCAACACATTGTTGCATAAAGTTTTCCCAGGTGGATCACCCACTAGCCTAGTGACCAAGCACTGACCTTAAGCACCAAGTGGTTACATGTATCACTTTGTCTTTACACCAAAGGCTGCCACTACCTGTATTAAGGTGATGCAGAATGGCGTATATATGTAGGTTACGAATCCACTGGTGAAAATGACACATGCTGACCTTTGCTTTCCTTGTGAGCTCAAAGTTCACTTATTACACTAGCTCTTGTTCTAGTTAGTTCACAAGTTTTTTGTTCACACTGAATGCCTTTGCCAATAGGTTTCTTTAGCCTTTCAGTGCTTTGTTCCATTGTAGTTAACATATTTTCTAGTACAATAAGAAGTTCACTATAAGGACATTAAGTGGGACAAAACAGAAGTGTTAATAGAAGAGCAGAGTATATGGAAAGTAAAAGAAAGGTGAAGAGAGTGGTGAGAGAGTGCAAAAGAAGAGCGGATGAAAGAATGGGAGAGGCTCTGTCAAAAAATTTTGCTGAAAAAGAGAAAATTTTTTGGAGTGAGATAAACAAGGTAAGAAAGCCTTGGGAACGAATGGATTTGTCAGTTAAAAACAGAGTAGGGGAGTTAGTAGATGGGGAGCTGGAGGTATTGGGTAGATGGCGGGAATATTTTGAGGAACTTTTAAATGTCGATGAAAAAAGGGAGGCGGTAATTTCATGTACTGGCCAGGGAGGTACAACATCGTTTAGGAGTGAAGAAGAGCAGGATGTGAGTGTGGGGGAGGTGCGTGAGGCATTACGTAGAATGAAAGGGGGTAAAGCAGCTGGAATTGACGGAATCATGACAGAAATGTTAAAAGCGGGGGGGATGTAGTGCTGGAGTGGTTGGTATTTTTGTTTAATAAATGTATGAAAGAGGGAAGGTACCTAGGGATTGGCAGAGAGCATGTATAGTTCCTTTATATAAAGGGGAAGGGGGATAAAGAGAGTGTAAAAATTATAGGGAATAAGTTTACTGAGTATACCAGGTAAAGTGTATGGCAGGGTTATTATTGAAAGAATTAGAGGTAAGACAGAGAGTAGGATTGCAGATGAGCAAGGAGGCTTTAGAGTGGGTAGGGGATGTGTAGATCAAGTGTTTACAGTGAAGCATATATGTGAACAGTACTTAGATAAAGGTAGAGAAGTTTTTATTGCATTTATGGATTTAGAAAAGGCATATGATAGAGTGGATAGGGGAGCAATGTGGCAAATGTTGCAAGTGTATGGAATAGGTAGTAAGTTACTGAAGGCTGTAAAGAGTTTTTATGAGGATAGTGAGGCTCAGGTTAGGGTGTGTAGGAGAGAGGGAGATTACTTCCCGGTAAAAGTAGGTCTTAGACAGGGATGTGTAATGTCACCATGGTTGTTTAATATATTTATAGATGGGGTTGTAAAAGAAGTAAATGCTAGGGTGTTGGGGAGAGGGTGGGATTAAATTATGGAGAATTAAATGCAAAATGGGAGTTGACACAGTTACTTTTTGCTGATGATACTGTGCTTATGGGAGATTCTAAAGAAAAGTTGCAAGGTTAGTGGACGAGTTTGGGAGAGTGTGTAAAGGTAGAAAGTTAAAAGTGAACATAGATAAGAGTAAGGTGATGAGGGTATCAAACAATTTAAATAAAGAAAAATTGGATATCACATTGGAGAGAGGGATTATGGAAGAAGTAAATGTTTTCAGATATTTGGGTGTTGACGTGTCAGCGGATGGGTTTATGAAGGATGAGGTTAACCATAGAATTGATGAAGGAAAAAAGGTGAGTGGTGCATTGAGGTATCTGTGGAGACAAAAACGTTATCCATGGAGGCAAAGAAGGGAATGTACGAAAGTATAGTGGTACCAACACTCTTATATGGGTGTGAAGCATGGGTTGCAAATGCTGCAGCGAGGAGGAGGCTGGAGGCAGTGGAGATGTCCTGTCTAAGGGCAATGTGTGGTGTAAATATTATGCAGAAAATTCGGAATGTGGAAATTAGGAGAAGGTGTGGAGTTACTAAAAGTATTTGTCAGAGGGCTGAAGAGGGTTGTTGAGGTGGTTTGGTCATTTAGAGAGAATGGATCAAAGTAGAATGACTTGGAGAGCGTATAAATCTGTAGGGAAGGAAGGCGGGGTAGGGGTCGTCCTAGAAAAGGTTGGAGGGAAGGGTAAAGGAGGTTTTGTGGGCGAGGGCTTGGACTTCCAGCAAGCATGTGTGAGCGTGTTAGATAGGAGTGAATGGAGACGAATGGTTTTGGGACATGACGATCTGTTGGAGTGTGAGCAGGGTAACATTTTGTGAAGGGATTCAGGGAAACCAGTTAATTGATTTAATTGGACTTGAGTCCTGGAAATGGGAAGTACAATGCCTGCACTTTAAAGGAGGGGTCTGAGATAGTGACAGCTGGGAGGGACTTTTCTCAGCTGTTGTATCTGAGCTCCTCTGCAAAGACAGTGATTATGTATGAGTGTGGTGAAAGTGTTGAATGATGATGAAAGTATTTTCTTTTTGGGGATTTTCTTTCTTTTTGGGTCACCCTGCCTCGGTGGGAGACGGCCGACTTGTTGAAAAAAAAAAAAAAAGTGGGGCAACTTTCTTGGTTTTCTACTCAGGCCACACTAACTTTTCTTATTCACCCCTTAAGGTCCTGGATGCTTTAGAGGATAAACAAAATGCAGATGTAGTATACACAGACTTTGCGAAAGCCTTTGACAAGTGTGACCATGGTGTAATAGCACACAAAATGCACAACAGGAATAACAGAAAAAGTTGGTAGATGGATCTATAACTCCCTAACAAATAGAACACAAAAAGTAATAGTAAACAGAGTAAAGTCTGAGGCAGCTACAGTGAAAAGCTCTGTTCCACAAGGCACAGTACTCACTCCCATCCTGTTCCTCATCCTCATATCTGACATAGACAGAGATGTAAGCCATAGCTCCGTGTCTTCCTTTGCGGATGACACCCGAATTGCCATGACAGTGTCCTCCATCGAAGACACTGCAAGACTCCAAGCGGACATCAACCAAATCTTTAAATGGGCGGCAGAAAACAATATGAAGTTCAATGAAAAGAAATTTCAACTACTCGGATATAGAAAGCTTGAGGAAATTAAAACTTTATCAGGGTATAAAACAAATTCTAACCACACAATAGAGTGAAAAACTAATGCAAAGGACCTGGGAGTGATAATGTCAGAGGATCTCACCTTCAAAGACCACAAGAATGTATCTACCTCATCTGCTAGAAAAATGATAGGATGGATAACGAGAACCTTCAAAACTAGGGATGCCAAGCCCATGATGATTCTCTTCAAATTGCTTGTTCTCTAGGCTGGGCCCCTTAAGGGAGGTTCCTTGATGCTGGTGAGGGGCTCTTGATTTAGGGAATTGAATCTGTGCTCCAGTTCCCTGAATTAAGCCTGAATACCTTCCACATCCCCCCCACAGGTGCTGTATAATCCTACGGGTTTAGCACTTCCCCCATGATTATAATAATAATAATCTCTAGGCTGGAATACTGCTGTATACTAACTGCCCCCTTCAAGGCAGGGAAAATTTCTGACCTGAAGAATGTACAGAGAACTTTCACAGCACACCCAAGTATGATAGAGTACCTAAATTACTGGAAATGGTTGAAGTCCCTTGATTTGTATTCCCTGGAATTTAGGCGAGAGAGATACATGATAATATACACTTGGAAAATCCTAGAGGGATGAGTACCAAACCTACACACGAAAATCATTCCACCAATGAAAAGCAGGAGTACCACGAGTATACTAAGAGACAACACAATAAGTGTTAGGAGTCCAAGACTGTTCAACTCCCAGCATACGTAAGGGGGATTACCAATAGACCCCATCTGTCTTCAAGAAAACGCTGGACAGACACTTAGAGGTCAGTACCTGATCAACCGGGCTGTGGTTTGTATGTTGGTTTATGTGCGGCCAGCAGTAACAGCCTGGTTGATCAGTCCCAGAATATTTGAAACCGACTGGATGAGGCCTTCTCGAGTTATGAGCAAAATATTAACAAAAAGTTGGAGGAAAAGAAATTAGGCAACCTCTTAAATGTCCCCTTCGGGGACACCTAATAATGCAAACTTTTCTGGTTAATAATCAGAAAA
Organism: Cherax destructor; assembly: GCA_009830355.1. Classification (NCBI taxonomy): domain Eukaryota; kingdom Metazoa; phylum Arthropoda; class Malacostraca; order Decapoda; family Parastacidae; genus Cherax; species Cherax destructor. The sequence continues at coordinate 56,817 of WNWK01003509.1, forward strand.
AAAATAATCTTTACTCAGTTACCAAAGTCTTCTTTTTCAGGATACGTAAAGCTGACTTAGAGGTCTTTTCTACCAGATGACTGCAGGATGTCTTAAGGAGCGTCTATAAAATAGTTAAGTTTGCCTTATAGAAACATCGTTCTCTAAGCCAATGTTGTGATTCAATTACGTTTTCTGTATTTCTCGATTTCTCTCCCAGCGTTGCCATTCCAAATAACCCTTGATGCCGGTGAAAGGCTCATGATCCATGAATTTCAACCTAATTTCATTTTCCTTGGATCTAACCTGAATACCTCCTATTCCCCATTCGTTGTATGACCCGTACGGGTTCAGCGCCTTTTAAGGGAAAAAAAGTAATTGCAGTTAACCTAAGCTTAATTAGTTAGTTATATTTATAGCCTATCTACTGTACGGAGACCATTAAAACAAGTAAGTTTATTAACGCAGCATTAAACCTGTACACTACATAAGAAATATCCTTAATCCCTAATATAGAAATTAAGTAACTCCTAGTAAACCCAATGGAAATAAGTCGCACTGATGTGATGAATCGGCAGTCATATATCTGCCTTCAAGAAGGGAGTAGCTTACTATCTTGGGCTGTCAGTTAGCAGTTTGAGAACAATAATATGAAAACTTAATTGACTTGAGACCGAGGGAGATTGACACCAGTCAGTCCATCTATCATCACTATCATGTAGGATGAGCCACAGTCTATGGTTCATCCTGCAGCGCTGTATGACCCCTGTGGGACTCTTAGATGTCACTACCGCCAGGCTCTGGTAGGTTACCAGTATCTCTGGCAGGTTGCATCAGCTGAGGTTGACATAACTAAATGTAAACTTTGTTAGGTGGACATTTATTACACTTTGGTCATTATGTGCTGGAATGCGATCAAATTAATATATTCAGAGACAACTCACTCACAAATGTTCAAGAAATGTCGAAGTATTTTATCCACAGTGGCAGATTACGAACCATTCTGGAAAAAATACCCTGACTTTGCCTATTGCAAAATTCAAGCATATTTTGCTAAAAAAATGAGGTAATATCAGTAATTTAGAACCACATACATATATGTTACACTATTATTTTTGTGACTTAATTCATGTGTGTATAAATAACTCATTACGAATACGAATATAACCAGATATAAACTTGTTAATAGTTCATTACCACTATAACTTGTTCAGCTATCAGAGCGTTATGGCCCAGTCCCTGGACCCATTATGTACCTCTAATGTTGAGGTACAGTCCCTGGACCCATTATGTACCTCTAATGTTGAGGTACAGTCCCTGGACCCATTATGTACCTCTAATGTTGAGGTACAGTCCCTGGACCCATTATGTACCTCTAATGTTGAGGTACAGTCCCTGGACCCATTATGTACCTCTAATGTTGAGGTACAGTCCCTGGACCCATTATGTACCTCTAATGTTGAGGTACAGTCCCTGGACCCATTATGTACCTCTAATGTTGAGGTACAGTCCCTGGACCCATTATGTACCTCTGTAATGTTGAGGTACAGTCCCTGGACCCATTATGTACCTCTAATGTTGAGGTACAGTCCCTGGACCCATTATGTACCTCTAATGTTGAGGTACAGTCCCTGGACCCATTATGTACCTCTGTAATGTTGAGGTACAGTCCCTGGACCCATTATGTACTTCTGTAATGTTGAGGTACAGTCCCTGGACCCATTATGTACCTCTGTAATGTTGAGGTACAGTCCCTGGACCCATTATGTACCTCTGTAATGTTGAGGTACAGTCCCTGGACCCATTATGTACCTCTGTAATGTTGAGGTACAGTCCCTGGACCTATTATGTACCTCTAATGTTGAGGTACAGTCCCTGGACCCATTATGTACCTCTGTAATGTTGAGGTACAGTCCCTGGACCCATTATGTACCTCTGTAATCTTGAGGTACAGTACCTGGACCCATTATGTACCTCTGTAATGTTGAGGTACAGTCCCTGGACCCATTATGTACCTCTAATGTTGAGGTAAAGTCCCTGGACACATTATGTACCCCTGTAATGTTGAGGTACAGTCCCTGGACCTATTATGTACCTCTGTAATGTTGAGGTACAGTCCTTGGATCCATTATGTACCTCTGTAATGTTGAGGTACCGTCCCTGGACCCATTATGTACCTCTAATCTTTTGACTACCGCCCACAGGATGGCTATGGGGTGCATAATAAACATTAACTGACGTGATAGGATTTTTCTTGGTTAACTCTACATAATGTACTCTATACATATGACTATATATATATATATATATATATATATATATATATATATATATATATATATATATATATATATATATATACATGCCCTCACTGCCGTTATGCAAATTTATACAGTACTATTGTTTTTAAAGCAGCGTTGTATGATCCTTGTGGGTTTAGCGCTTAGTTTTTATTATATTTTTAAAATCATTTTCAGATTTCCAGAATAAACGTTATCTAATACCTCCAGACATACATTATCGGTGTATATAATGATATACATTTGCCCAGATGGTCCCGAGGCATCATAGTGTTTAATTAAATTTGGGGCAGCCTTTGTATGAAGCAATCAGTTTGGTAATTTCATAAGGAAATCGTTTATACATTGTGTATTATTTTCAGAATTTAAAAATAATTATTGTTAAACAATGATAAAAATAAGATTTCTTCGGATTTTTAACCCGGAGGGTTAGCCACCCAGGATAACCCAAGAAAGTCAGTGTGCCATCATGGACTGTCTGTCTTATTTCAGTTGTGGTTCTTCAGTATTGATCCCCAGGATGCCACCCACGCCAGTTGGCTAACACCCAGGTACCTACTTATTGTTAGGTGAACAGGGACAGCAGGTGTAAGGAAATAATAATATAATATCTTTATTTACTACATGTACAAGATATACAGGCCTAGCTGACATCAATGACATACTACTATATATAGAAAGCCGCTTGTTATTACCTGGAGTTTACATGGAGAGAGTTCCAGGGGTCAACGCCCCCGCGGCCCGGTCTGTGACCAGGCCTCATGGTTGATCAGGGCCTGATCATCCAGGCTGTTACTGCTGGCCGCACACAGTCCAACGTACGAACCGCAGCCTGGCTGGTCAGGTACCGACTTTAGGTGCCTGTCCAGTGCCTGCTTGAAGATAGCCAAGGGTATATTGGTAATCCCCCTTATGTATGCTGGGAGGCAGTTTAACAGTCTTGGGCTCTTGACACTTATTGTGTTGTCTCTTAACGTGCTAGTGACACCCCTGCTTTTCACTGGGGAATGGTGCATCGTCTGCCGAGTCTTTTGCAGAGCATTTCGGGCAAATTAGGTCAGTTTTGTCCCAGGATGCGACCCACACTAGACGACTAACTCTCAGGTACCCATTTTACTGATGGGTGTAAAGAAACATGCCCAATGTTTCTACCTGCGCTGGAAATCGAACGCAGACGCTCGCCGTGTGAAGCGAGAGCTTTAGCCACCAGGCCACGTGGCACACGTCCAATGTGTCCACCCATCCGGGGATTCAAATCGCTTGTTCTCTCTAGGGTGGAATACTGCTGTACACTAACTGCCCCCTTCAAGGCAAGCGAAATTGCTGATCTGGAGAGTGTACAAAGAACTCTCACGCCACACATAAGTACGATAAGGCACCTAAATTACTGGGAACGGTTGAATGTCCTTGATTTGTATTCCCTGGAACGCAGGCGAGAGAGATACATGATAATATACACTTGGAAAATCCTAGAGGAATTGGTACCAAACTTGCACACGAAAATCACTCCCTATGAAAGCAAAAGACTCGGCAGGAGATGCTACATTTCCCCAATGAAAAGCAGGGGTGCCACGAGTACACTGAGAGACAACACAATAAGTATCCGGGGCCCAAGACTGTTCAACTGCCTCCCAGCATACATAAGGGGGATTACCAATAGACCTCTGGCTGTCTTCAAGAAGGCACTGGACAGGCACCTAAAGTCAGTACCTGACCAGGCGAGCTGTGGTTCGTACGTCAGCTTGCGTGCGACCAGCAGTAACGGCCTGGTTGATCAGACCCTGATCCACCACGAGGCCTGGTCTCAGACCGACCCGCGGGGGCGTTGACCCCCGAAACCCTCTCCAGGTATACTCCAGGTATTGTGTTGCGAATGTTCTCTTGATTCGAAGAAATGACTTACACCTGAATGCCTCTCATTCGTTAGGCGCCGTGTGACCTAAGGGTTTAAAAATGCTTGTATTAAGCATATCTCTTCATATGACGTAGCTTAATGCTGATGAGGGAAGGGATGATAAATTCATGAACTAGATTTATCATCCATTCCCTTGAATTTTATTGTCTTCTATTTCCCAAGCGCTGTAATGACCCAGTCCCTGGACCCATTTTGTGCCTCTGTCATTATTTGACTTCCACCTACAGGATGAATAGATGCATAATAAAGATATTAATTCAACTATGATCCCTACGGCTTTAGCTTTTCCTCTTGAATATAACAAATATATTAAGCACCTGTTTATTTTGGACATATAGTTGTGACATTATTTAACCTTAGATAACAAAATTAAACCAAATAGTATAGTTTATTTCCACTTGGCCTCTATAGTATGTCTTGGTATATACACACAAATAGTTTACTTTAGTGCGTATTTTGTGGATTAAAGTATGTGTGGTGTTAGCAACTAGGTGGATCTCTGCTTTAATGAGGCTGCTGCTGCTGCTGCTGCTGGTGCTGGTGCTGCTGCTGGTGCTGGTGCTGGTGCTGGTGCTGCTGCTGGTGCTGCTGGTGTGATTATTATTATAATCAAATCGAAGCGCTAAACCACAGGGGTCATACAGCGCAGTGCTGCTGGTGTGTATGTATCTTTAAGAATCAGCGCGAGGTGTTGGCAATACTGGTGAGAGCAGCAGCAGATCAGCTGTTTCAGTGTTGTGTCAGGCCTTGTGGAGGGAGGGTGTTGCTGCCATATGCTCCCCCTCTTGGTGTCTATTATTTTGGTTTTGATTGTGAAGTAGATCAAAGACACTTGAGAGTTACCGAGTATTCGTGTTTGAAGGGACTCTACTACTGACGCACCAATAGGGGGTAAACTGTGCATGCAAGCATACAGGACTTTACACCAGAACACTGACCCAAGCTTCTTTGTTGACCTCCACATCTACGAATTTACAGGTAAGGCTTTTAAGCCGTACCCTCATAGTGCCCACATCTCTGGAGACTATGAAACGTCAACCTAAATGCTGTTAATTTCCTCCAATTACTTAGCCCTTGTTTTTTCACATTTTAGTGCCTCTTTGTAACATAAATGCGCACATTGAATCCCCTCACCATCCTACAAACACCATCATAAATGTATTTTTCACCTTTATATTAATATGCTAATGTATTTTAACGTTTCATTAAGTCGTGAAACATGCTAAGACATATATAACAACGATTTGTAACTCGTAGAAATACTCGGTTATTGACCAAGATAAATATAAATATATATTAGTAAATCTTAACTTTAAATGTTATTTTAAAGTTACTAAAGTACTATAATTTAAAATGTTTCTTTATTTTTCTTCGCTTGTAAAACCTTTTACCTACTGGGGCAGCTTCTGAGCACACTACATGTATTTATTCTACAAGTGATAGAGAGAGATCTCAACATCTACGTAGAAAATACTCTTATGCCAAATACTAAACATACATGGGAAAATGAACACAGATGCAGTATAATGCAATCATTTATTGACTACGTTTCGCCCACACAGTGGGCTTCATCAAGTCACTTTATCAAGCCCACTGTGTGGGCGAAACGTAGTCAATAAATGATTGCTTTATACTACATTTGTGTTTATTTTTACATCGTGTCGGTATTTTATACTTTTTATCTCCACCTAATATACATGTTAAAGGAGCATCGTCCTGGAGCGGGTAATAGAGGAGGAAATGTTTATTAATCCAGTGGAAAAACAGGGAAGCGCACTTAAAAAAGTCTCAACATTAACTAATAAATAGGCACAATACCGTGACTGGAACAATACACAAATAACCCCCACATTGAAGTTTATGACGACGTTTCGGTTAATGGTCCAAGCTGGACCGAAACGTTGTCATGTTTCTTTTCCGTGTGTGGGTTATTTGTGTAATGTCAACGTTAGAGGTGCTTGAATCTTCAGACTTCTACCAGTAGCGACGTGAAATATTCCCTGCACAAAGGTAGAAATCCTAGCCTCTACAGAGGTACCTAGCCAGCTGGGCTGCAGGGAGCAATAGCCTGGTGGATACGGTGAGCACCAGGTATGTATCCATCCATATCCTCTGTTCCACTCCCTAGGAGTCTTTCTTAGCAGTCGTGTAATCAAAAAATTGCCAAATCCTGTCATTACATAACCTTTAGTCCCCATGGATGGGTTAATTGGTAATGATGACTTACATTAACCGGTTCAATTTTTGTGGTAATTTTTACCTTGTGGATCACCAGTCAACCAAGTTGTGCCTGCAGGCCGTACACCCACGTAGCAGTCACAACCTGGCACATCCTGCGCGAGCTTGTTGCATTTCCTCTTAAATTTATCATTGTTTCTGCAATGGGCCTCTCCGATATTGTGCTTTGTTTCTTGGCTTTTGTTTTAAATTGAAAATGCGTGCTTTCTCCCAGTACAATAAGTTACTTTACTGCCCAAATAACTTAGTATATTTTCCATGCATAGTGAGATTTCTTGGATCTCCGTTATAGTGTGTATATTACAAGTTCGCATTATAGATCAGGATGTACAGTTTGCTCAAGTTTAAGGCAGGCAGAGTATATATGCACTCGCAAGATAACTATATAGATACTGATTTTTTTTTTTTACATTTTTACAGGGATGTTAGACAAGATCATTTCAAAGTTTACATCAACCTAGGAACAGTCATTTCCCGCCACCCTGGCTTGACCAGGTTAGGGGAAGGGGTTCCATTGTGGGATTCTTTATTGAAGTTCTTTACTGTATTTCTGAGGTTTGTTCATTTTTTATATGCTGCTGACTATACGGTTTATGTATTCCTGGGGATGTACTTGGTGTTATATTTATCTCCAGGTCCTTTTCACTCTGGTATTTGCAGCTTCTCTTCACCTTTACTGGTCTGGTCAGCCTTCTCCAGTTCGCATTACCTTGCATTTGTTCTGGTTGAACTCGAGAAGTCACTTTTTTGACCACATCTGTAGTCTGTCGAGATCTCCCTGAAGTTTCACTGTCCTTATCAATTCTTATTCTTCTCATTGGTGTTAAATAATCTGCAAACAGTTAACACGTAGGACCCACATGGAGAAATGCCTGGTGCCTGTGAGATTTGCTGTGACAGTCTAACACCTTTTTACTGATTGTCACGTTTATCAGTGTGCCCTAGGGTTAACTTCCTTTTTTTAAAGATATACCTGGAAGTTCTCAATCAGATTATTTAACACACTCGCCTTCAGTGTAGATTACCTTTTATCCTTAGGGGAAATTGGCTTATTAATAGCACCAACTTGGGCGTCATTTTTTGCACTTTCTCCCACACACGCATTCCCCTATGCATGTTACAAGGTTTCTCAGCCTGTTTTCATAACACGTGATAATTTAATGTTAGCACGTATTGTAACATTGTAACTAGCTTATATATTTTGATGAAAAAAAGTTAAGTCTGTAGTGGTTGTCTTTCTTTATAGCCAGAGTCTACTAATCAAGCCAAACTGTTCAAAAAATACATATTTTGTAAATTTTAACTGATCGTCCTGTCATACATGTGTGGAAAGAAAACCTGTTGTGTTGCACTCGGACGGGATTGCTGGTCTTGTCTCTCGAAAATGTAAGATGGCGAGTAAGTTGTGCAAACTTTTACATATATTCAGTATACTCTATTTTCCTTCACGCTTCTTTATAGTTCATATTCTTATAATAATTTCTTTCAAATTTAGATGACCTGGTCCAATATTGGGCTACAGCTGGCGAGGATCCCGGAATCATTTTTAAAAAATAAGATTAATATGAAGATATTTTGTAAAAAAAAAAAAATCCACTAGAACTAACTTAGCCACTCCCTAAAATATCGTAATATATTGTAGCTTAATCCTGCACATCTTATTTTAGGCAAGCCAAATTTTTATTTTAACATCACTGGCAGATTATCTTTCTTCAGATTGATTTTCGCGAAGTTATTGAATTAATGAATTTATTCGTTAGCAAAATGATGCTTGCTTTATAAGCCAAGTAAACAAATTTTGGTTGTAAAGTACGTATATTTATATATGTGGGTATGCGATCAATCACACTGTGTGTAAATGTACGATGTATCATTCTCATATCCTTGAAAGTTAAATCAACTAATTATATTGTAATAATACAACGGTAGTGGCAAGTATGGTCACTAAGCTTTTTAACAAATATTTTCATGTGGGCTTCTACATTTTCATCTTTTTAATTATTTATAATTGCTGCTTTGTTGGTAGTACGTATATTGAGTTTGCACGTGACATTATAGGGTGAGCCTACCGGTCACTCGTGTACTCACCTAAATGTGGTTGCAGGGGTCGAGACTCAGCTCCTGGCCCCGCCTCTTCTCTGTCCGCTACTGGGTCTCTGCTCTCCCTGCTCCATGAGCTTTATCATACCTTGTCTTAAAACTATGTATGGTTCCTGCCTCCACTATATCTTTCTCTAGACTATTCCACTTCCTGACTACTCTGTGGCTGAAGAAATGCTTCCTAACATCCCTTTGACTCATCTGAGTCTTCAGCTTCCAGTTGTGTCCCCTTGTTTCTGTGTTCCCTCTCTGGAACATCCTGTCACTGTCTACCTTGTCGATTCCCCGCAGTATTTTGTATGTCGTTATCATGTCTCCTCTGACCCTTCTTTCCTCCAGTGTTGTTAGTCCTATTTCCCTCAACCTTTCTTCATAGGACAGACCCCTGAGTTGTGGAACTAACCTTGTCGCAAACCTTTGCACTTTCTCTAGTTTCTTTACGTGCTTGACCAGGTGTGGGTTCCAGACTGGTGCTGCATATTCTAGTATGGGCCTGACGTACACGGTGTACAGTGTCTTGAACGATTCCTTGTTAAGGTAACGGAACGCTAATCTTAGGTTTGCCAGTCGCCCATATGCTGCCGCAGTTATCTGGTTGATGTGTGCCTCCGGAGATGTGCTTGGTGTTATACTCCCCCCAAGGTCTTTCTCCTTTGCCGAGGTTTGTAGACTTTGTCCGCCTATCCTATACTCTGTCAGCAGTCTAATGTATTTACCGTTCACCAGTCCCAACAAAACTGTGCATATACAAGGCATAATGCTGTAAATTTCTAATAATAATAATGCTGATGTAAGAATTCTGAAGCATTACCTGGAGTTTACATGGAGCCTCTTCCGGAGATCAACTTCCCTGGCGGCTTGGTCCCAGACCTGGCTTTTTTGATATGTGGAACCCTTCACGATTTTGCGTGTTCACATTTTAAGATATAATGTTCGTCAGCGGTTCTTAATAGATGAGTCGCCACCACCCTAAGCTGGCGTGATTAACTTCCAGGACGGGGAGGGGCGAACCCGTCCAAACTGAACTGCCACATTTATATTTAGGTGACGCGCTAAACCCATAGGGGTAATACAGAACCTGGGGGAATGGGAGGCAATGACGTTCGATCCAAAGAAAGAGAAGATTGTGTCCAATTTTTTAGATCAAAAGCTCACCAACAGAGGTTGGTTATGGTTGTACTGTTGTTAATACATAATGATAACACCTTACATTTGTATATATACTGATGACGTGTAACATAGGTTTAACACTTGTATGAGTTCTGGCTTCATATCTTTATTACACCCAATGGATATGGAGAGGAAAAATTCATAGGAGGCACTTTGACGCAGGTGACGGCTCTTAATCCCAGGAACTGGAGCTGCTGCTCACGTTCCTTGAACCTACTCTTGTGTGCCTCTCATTCTCCAGCGTGATGCATGACCCCAACGGGATCAGACTGCTGATCTGAGGGATATTACCAACAGATCCCTAGCTGTCCTCAAGAGGGTAGTGATAAATTATCATTTCCTGATTAACCTGGCTGTTATGCTTACTCTTCATTGCGTGCTGCTAGCACGAACAGCCCTACTAATCAGGGCATCGATGAGGAGGGATAGTCAGAGACCGAGCGGTGGAGACGACTCTAAGAATCACTATCATTATTCCAGTCCCTTTTAAAACCTCTGCACTCAAGAGGCAAATGTGCAATAGTTCACTACTGAGGCGAGTAAGTGCACAGGAATATGTATATTATAATTTTAGGATTGATTTGCAAGGAAACTTTAGGAGTGGTTTTTAATATACTTTAGCAACTAAGTGGAATGTTTTAGCACTTGAAGACGCTTCACTACCTTTTGTAATAGTTTGTAATTAAATTTACAACTTTAAAGTGCAATTGAGCCCCGGAGTTTCCAGGTGGTAACACGAATCTTGAAGCGAATAACAATAAAAAAAATCATGTTTACATTTATTTTCATTTTTATATTTTATTTTAAGAAATCCCATGTTTTTTTCTCTTGAAATATTATTCTTACCTAAAATTGACATTAATAAGTATGAGCACATTTTGAACAAAGCCCTATGGTTAATTTTTAATTTAGGAGTCGTGCACTAACCAAAAAGGCAGTTGACACTAAGAAAACAAGTGAATAACAAGCTATCCGTGAAATAAATGTCAGGAAAATGGTTAATCAAATCGCTGGGATTACGAAGCATGTGCAGTCTGGTAATTAAAAGATATTGAAATTAGCTTAGGTAAGTTCGGTTCTAATTAATTGTTACGCTATTTTATTCTGTCGAGTTTAAAGTAATTTAGGAATATAAATTGTTCTAATAAATTCCCTTAAATTATGTGTATGGTTCAGATGTTAGTATTTGCATTGGGTTGGGAGATGGCGAAGGGCTTTGTTGAATACTAAATAAATTGTTTACATTGATAGGTACACAAGGGCACCAGACCCACCGTAATTCCATCGAACCATGCAATTTTTTTTTTTTGCAGTGGGGAAGAACCTATATATATTTTTAAAATATACTCACTTGCCCGCCTGCCTGCTCGTAATACACTATACAGGTTAGTGTTGTGGTGGGAAGGGAGATAATCATATTAGTAAAGGGGTACCCGTATCGCTCAGGCAGACTTCAGTGCTTGCACCAGATACACTGTGAGCTTCACTTTGGTCGCCAGCTGCGTTCGAAGGAGAGGAAGTTATCAAAGAAAGGAAATATACTTCACTCGAGATAAGTTCTATGAACTTTTAAGCGTAGCCTTACCCGCTTGAGTAAGTTTTCATTCCTTTCTTGAATATTGGAGTCTTTTTTGTTTTAAGTTTCTAGGGCTACCTTTGATTTTTTAATAAATCTTATTTAACTTTACTAAACCCCTAACCTCACCATCTCCAATTGATAAAGTATATATAGTCACTGAAATTTTATATTTTAGTATACATAAAAGAAATCAAATATGCAAACAAAGAGAATAATTTGTTATAGCTGACTACATAATGTTCTCTCGTGTTTGTTGAAAAACATCGTTTAAAACCACAGAGTAGGCTGCTTATATTAGTAGGTAAATTAAGAGTAATTTCCTATACAAATGACTTTAAACGTCTGTTATATAGCGTTGCTGCTTTACTAAATTAAGCACTATATATGAACATGTAAATAATTGCAGTTTAACGCTTGGGAAAGCCACTTAATCTAATCCAAATACTGAGAGGACAGTCATTGTATTGGTAGCAGAAACTAATTCTTGATGTTATAATGACGACATGTTATCAATGCTTTATGATGTAGGAACTACACAACCTTCAGATTTTGCATCTAGCAATTGATATCCATCGCGCTTGTCACATTTCGTCATAAGGAAAACGATTAAGGTAAGCCTTGAGCTTTCCTGTTGACTTGATAATTTTCCACGGCCGACCGAAATGTTTTTCCAGTCTTCATTTCCAATTTGTAGGCGCGTTGAATAGTTTCAACCATGATATTGGCTCAGTTTCGTGGGCAGACAATACTAGACCTTGTATTAATGCCGATAAAATAGTGTAAAGTTCTATAAATTTAATGTCGATCTCAAGCAACTGGTATAAGCAGTGAACTTGGCAACCTAAAATGTCATATAAACAAAGCATCACGTGATCTCTGACGTCACCAGCAACCTAAACACCTGTACTAAAGGGTCATGCAGACGAGACTGCAGTGGCAGCTGAGCCTCGACACGATTAGAATGTGGATTAACTCCCGTTGTTGTTTTTTTAACCTGGTTCCTGCTGATAGATATTACTGCCGTAAGAGGTCACTAGAGTTTACTTTTTCAAGATTTTTCAAGATTGGGAAGAATGTTAAATTGATTTATTGTTTGTCGATTATTTTTGGTTACACCGGCCCTTAGTGACATAGAGGACACAATGAAGTTTTTTATTAATTGAAATGTTTTTTTTTAAATACTTAATGTAAATATGGACGACAGTTTAACAAGGGCACATTGATTTTGATAGCGTGTATTGTCCTTTCCTAGAGTGCTAGGAAGACTACGTACACATTATAGGAGTGGAAAAGTTCATTTGAACTTAATATAAGATAAATACTGCTAAAGCAATGTTTATTCTTATGTTTTGTAAAGGCAAAAATACGAGAGCATTCATCGATAAAAAATAATTTAGGTGTGTATTAACTACGCGCGCCTGTTGAGCAAAAACTTTGCCCTCGGGTGGCCATTGGATCTGCCCGAGAGTGGGTTTTCCTGGTGACCCCACCAAATAAGCCTGGCCGATCACACACACGCCATGCAAGAGCTTTTCTATTTTCTTTTAAGTTTTCTACCTTTGTTCCGAAAGCACTTTTTGTATGAGAATCACATACCTCGAATATTAAGTGTTCTCTCCATTTTGCTTACGGCACTATTGTTTTTCATTAGATTTACAATTTCTCCCATATCATTCTCTCCAGTACATTGCCGTGTGCCATTGCCGTGTGCCATTGCCGTGTGCCATTGCCGTGTGCAGGCTAGGGAATTGATTTTCGTATAGAAAACCAAGTCATTGTTTTGCCTTGATGCTGGTAAGGGCTTCTTCATCTAAGGAATTGGACTTTCTCTCACTTGCTTGGATTGAATTTAAATGCCTCCTATTCTGCAGACGCTATATGATTCCTACGGGTTTAGCGCTTCCATCTGATTAAAGTAGAACCATTATGAACGGCATCAGTGTTTAATTGCAGATACATCGTGTGAAATAGATGAAACTTTTCATAGGTTGGATTCTGTGCAATAACTGGAAAATAACATCTGCTCAGCTGCAACCCTTCATTGATTATAACTTGATAGCTCTATGTGCGGCTTCAAGCTTAATGTGCTTGTGTATTTTAGAATATTGGTGTCATTGGTTCATCTGAAGATTTGAATTTAATTTGATCCATGTATGTCCTAAGTTTACCATTTTATTGAAGAAGTTTGGATAGTTTAGTTTTCATATGATGACTTGTGAATGCCCCTTCTGCTTCCCTTAAGATATTCCAAGCTAATATTTAACCGCACTCTGCACTATTCCAATCACTTGCTTTTAGGCACAGGGGACTAGGGTTATGGAATAGGGCGATACCTTTCTCGGAAAACACAATGACCGAAATACATCAAATTGCCTTCAGCACATGCAGATAATAGGATTATTATTACCTGACATGTTATTTATTCTCTTAACTACATTACCCAGAGCTGCTCCAGGGAAGCTCGTCCTTCGTCTCGCTGTCTTATCCATGTTACAGAATGCTCGATCTATATATTTAATTTGAAAGTCTCCGACAGTGATATTTTTTCCAGGTTGAGACATTCGTTCTACCTGTCTCCTTGTCAACAACTCTACACTTATTATGAGGAGCATGTATATACCGATGGTAGCAAACTATTAAAGCTCTTAGACAGATGGTAATGATGACAGGGAATTATTATTGTTAGCAACTTGTGTTAAAAGCGCTGAATAATCACACTTGTTAACATATTATCTTAACTAACAACTAACAGTTGGAATTCAAACTATTACATTATTCCTCTATTACATTATTTATATTTAGGTTTAGTTAGGTTAGATCGTTGTCTATCGAAAACCTACCAACCAACACGATCTTCTCCACTTCTACTCTCACCACGACACCAAAATTAAGCATGGTGTAATTATAGGCATTTTCCTGCGCGGACTCAGATTCTGCAGCAATGAGTTCCTTGAGGAAGAATGCTCTGTAATTGAACATTTATTTTCTAAACTTCGCTTCATTAGAGACTGCAGACGACGGGCATTAAACATCTTCAACACACCCAGAGAAGACACTGCCGAGAAGAGATACATAGTCCTCCCCACCAACTCCATTGCCAAACACGTTTCCAACATCTTTTCCAATACCTCATTCCAAGTATCTACCTCCACATCCACCACCATCAAGGACATTACCAGTAATAGACAGGACAAGCTTCAATCCTCTGCAGGGGTATACATAATCCCTTGTAATGACTGCAGCAAGTTATATGAACATACGTGAGCGAAACATCCAGAGACCTCCAAACACGTATTTCAGAACACCAGTACGCAGGCAGATCTGACGATTTAAGGAATGCCTGTGTTCAACACCGAATTTCACACAACCATTTAATCAACTACAGAAACGCAAGACATCACCAGAGAAGACAACACTCAATACCGAAGAATCCTGGAGTCATATCTGTGTATCCAACAACTTCAACCAAAAAAGCGGCTTCTATAACATAGCTGAACCCCTTGCCAAGAAACTTCTTCATCGCTATCCCACATTAAGAACATAAGAATGGAGGAACACTGCAGATGGTCCACTTATATACTTGCCCTACTCGGAAGATTGTCACATGCAGCATTCTCCACCTGACTCCATCCTATATATACTCCCGTACCTTTCACTCAGGTAAATCTGTTTGTGACTTGATAAAGGCCACTGTGTGGGCGAAACGTTGTTAATAAAGGATCACATTATACTGCTTATGTGTTTATTTTTCTATTGTGTCGGTATTTTATACCATTTATTTACATTCTTCCTTTGCTTTCCACATTCAAAATCACAACTTATACTGCTGCGTGGCCAACTTTCTCGTCTTTTAGTAGTTTGCGAACTCAGTATTATAAAGAAGTGTAAGATGTTTTAAAACAGGTATGTTTGAAACACTGTGCAAATATTGCTTCCAAAAATATTTAATGGACATTTGAAAATCGATTTTTTAAGAGTTCCTGCTCTTTGTGTAAACTGAGGCGGTAGAGATGTATAACAAATATGCTCTAAGTTAGCCTCGTGCACGCCAGACATTACGAAATTTGTATGGGTCACACCACAGAATAGTCTCCTCGTTCCAGCACAGGACGATGTCGAAGCAGGGGACGGAGTCTTGTCTCTTTCGCGCACTGATGTGTTACTGCTACCATATTTGCAGTCGCAGGGGAAGAATATTGTATCGTTCAGTGTGTTATCGATGAAAGTTTAAAGGGGTTCCATGTGCGAGTTTGAATGGAACGAGGAAGAAATGCGAGGCTAGTGACAAGGACTCGAATATAATTTTAGTGAGCATTCATAACTATAAATGCTTCCCTGAAAACTAAAATTGGTGGCAAGTGAGAGGTACAGTGTTTTTTCCAAGATACAAAATTGATAAGGTTCGCCTTTTAATGCCACGTGTGAACGATTGTAGTGAGGAGAGAGGGGAGCTGCCAATCGTTACTGATAAGGTTTTATATTAATGTTCTCTTGTGTGTCCATAATGAAATACTCAAATAGCAACATAGTACGGACTTATGTACATCATTTGTGTCGTCTAGTTAAAGCTTTCTGCCTCGCTCTCCTGTTCGTCAGTTTGGCTAGCGTGAGATAGTAATAGCAGGGGCAAAAAATACCTTATGTATATCCTCCACAAGGTGGGGTATACGTAGAAATTTGGTTGGATTTGAGGAGGACCTAAGTATGGGTCAGTAGGCATGTTGCAGTGTTTCTCTATAATGTTTTTACTTTCCACCTAATATAATTAGGAAGAGATGTGGGATTGGAAAATAATCTGATATAAAGAGGGAGTTGTCACCTTTGCTCTTTGCCGATGACATGGTGCTTTTGGGAGATTCTGAAGAGAAGTTGCGAAGGTTGATGGGCGAATTTGGGAGGATATGTAAAAGGAGATTAAAAGTGAATATAGGAAAGAGCAAGGTGATGAGGGTAACAAAAAAAATTAGGTAATGGAAGATTGGATATCAGAGTGGAGGGAGGGAGTACGGATAAAGTGAATGTGTTCAGATATTTGTGAGTGGACTTGTCGGCAGATTGATCTATGAAAGTCGAGGTGAACCATAGAATTGACGAGGGGAAATAGGTGAATGGTACATTGAAGCATTTATGGAGAAAAAGAACATTATCCATGGAAACAAAAAGGAGAATGTGTGAGAGTATAGTGGTACCAACGCTCTTGTATGGGTGTGAAGCCTGGGGTTGAATGTTGCAGCAAGGAGGAGGCTGGAGGCAGTGGCGATGTCGTGTCTGAGGGCAGTGAGTGGTGTGAATGTTATGCAGAGAATTCGTTGCTTGGAGATTAGGAGGTGGTGTGGAGTTACTAAAAGTATTATTCACAGGGCTGAAGAGGGGGTTCGGATATTTATAGAGGGCTTATAAATCTGTAGTGGAGGGAAGGCGGGGTATGTGTCGTCCTAGGAAAGGTTGGAGGGAGAGGGTAAAGGAGGTTTTGTATACCAGGGGCTTAGACATCCATGAAGCGTGTGTGAGCATGTTATATAAGCAGTTTTTATGACTTTATGGGCTGTTGGAGTGAGAGCAAGGTAACATTTATGAAGGATTCAGGGAAATCGGTTAGCTGGATCTGAGTCCTGGAGATGGGAAGTATAGTATCACCCCCTTCCCTCTGAAGGGGAGGGGGGATCTATATGTTTGTTAAAAGTTCGCTCATTTGCGAATTGTTAAGTGTGTGCGTATGTTTAAAGATATATATTTTTTCATTTATGTTAATGTAAAAATTAATAATTTTGTACCAAAAGAACTTTAAGAAAACGTACTTAACCTTATAACAAGCGCAATTTAATTTAGCCTAATCCAACTAAATATATTTTAGATAAGTTTACAATAATTTAATAATAAACAAACACACTGAAATGTATTTTTTTCGTTAGGTTCAGAATGGTTTTTGCGAAATTATTGCATACACAATTTTTCGCTTGCCTTATTCGGCAAGAAGAGCATTGTTATTTGAGCCAAAATCGCAAGTTTTACCTATTCGGCACGACATATATATATATATATATATATATATATATATATATATATATTGTAACCACGAACGAGTGGTATTGATCAATAACAATACTGCGCTAGCCAGGGTTCGAACCCATGTTGTACTGGCCCGTCATTGTGAGCGAGAACCACATGGCGCCTTAACCCACAGGACCACCCAATCCTACAAAGAACAAAGCACACAGCTCAGAGCTAGGTGTTTTACCTTGGTCCGAGGACATACGGAGGTGTGGGAGCTTTCAAGCTAATTTCATTCTCATCCCTGTGTGGTGTACTAGCCTACGAGCGTATTATATATTATTGTAACCATGAACGAGTGGTATTGATCAATAACAACACTGCGCTGTAGTTCTCGCTCACAATGACGGGCCAGTACAACATGGGTTCGAACCCTGGCTAGCGCAGTGTTGTTATTGATCAATACCACTCGTTCGTGGTTACAATAATATATAAATACTGCTCGTAGGCTAGTACACCAGACAGGGATGAGAATGAAATTAGCTTGAAAGCTCCCACACCTCCGTATGTCCTCGGACCAAGGTAAAACACATAGCTCTGTGCTTGGTTCTTTGTAGGATTGGGTGGTCCTGTGGGTTAAGGCCTCGTGTGGTTCTCGCTCACAATGACGGACCAGTACAACATGGGTTCGAACCCTAGCTAGCGCAGTGTTATATATATATATATATATATATATATATATATATATATATATATATATATATATATATATATATATATAATATAATTTTTTTTACCAATAAAATTAATGAGTTCAATAATATGCTCAATAACAACCCACATGTAGACAGAAACTCGGAAGATGAATTTGTATATTTCAACCCCCTACTAGGGTCCTTTTCAGCAGATACAAATGTGTATATATTTTTATTTTTTATTATCTGTTTGCTCAGTCTAACAGATTTCAACACTATGAAATGTATAGGTAGCTTTTGTTACCGCTATGTAACTATCATAATAGCATATCAGCGCATTGCTGATATATTCAATTTTGCTAAAAAATGATGGAGAGTTTCTTCAACTCGTACCTTCCCCATGAGGTGAATGATAGTGGTGACAGTGAAAGGAAAATTTCACGCCAGATAATATGATTACACCTTATAAAAATAAAGAAATTACTTGTTATAGGTTGCAATCAGTATTCAAACTTGGTTTACTGACATGTTTACTGGCGTCAGTTTCTGAACTATATAAGCTACTTACAAAATTAAATCTTAGTTTTAGGTAAATTGCAGTAAACTTACGTAAAGTATTTTAAATGTATGCATTGACAATAAGTAACGTATAGTTAAGTAACATTACGTATATGGTTGCAACCTCTGCCAGTAGGTAAAGGTTGCGTCGTATATTACTGGATAGTTAAGAACGTCAGTTATTGCACTCATGGTATGTTATAGTTGGCTAAATTTTGCCTTTAGACGACAATCTAACGTATCCCAAATAAGGTATGTCGAAAAATTTGCCTAATGAAAATCGTATGTGATAAATGTTTTGGGAGGATGGGGTGCAGTGGAGGCATGTTGCTTTTTCTTAATGTTGGATGCAGTGTACTCGTTCTGTCAGGTGTGAGGACTGCAACCTGTCTTGTAAATAGAACAGACTGAAGGAATTAGGAGTGGTACAACATAATTATTAGTGGAGCAGGACTAGACACTGATGGTGTGGGTGTATCTTGAGGGCAGTGGTGAATATAATTATTTGGTTACTGCAATACTGCTTCCCTCTTCACCCTACCTGCCCACCCTACAAGTCTTCCATACCGAGGCCTGGTCACAGACAGGGCAGCGGGGGCGTTGACCCCGGAAACCCTCTCCAGGTATACTTTACCCACCTTGCCTTACTAGTCATACCACTTCCTAACCCCTCTTCACCCTACCAGTATTCTCTCACCCAACCCGCCCTCTTATGCACCTCACCCTAAAAGCCCCCATATTCCACTTCCTCCTCCCTACCCACTCCCACCTTACTAGTCCTCTCTTACTTCCCCTCTCTATCCACTCTCACCCTACCAGTTCGCTCCATCCTCACTACCAGTCTAATCCCGTACCCCATCTACCCCCTGCCCTCCCGTGACTCATCCCGCCAGGAGGTCTGCACTCTGCAGAGCTAGAGAGGTGCCTCTTTCTTTAAGGGTCATGTGCAGCTTCGAATATTTAAAGAGTTAAGCTTTGTGGTGAGCTGTTTATCACTGTACTCGTCCTAATTGTTGCCAGATTCTAATATTGATGTAACTTGGCAAGATGGGTGAAAGGTAAATTAGACACATATGCAACACTTGGATATCTTTATTGAGGAAACGTTTCGCCACACAGTGGCTTCATCAGTCCATACAAAGGAGAATCGTGAAGAACAGGAGGAGTATGAGGTGGTCAGTCCCTCAATCTTGAGTCGATGTTGTCAGTCCATCAATCTTGAATAGAATACAACATATGTGCGTAGAGGAAGCTTATATACTGTAGACAGGAGAGGTGCAGCAGTTGTAGGAGGTGTCACATTTGTCCAATGTGGAAGTAGGTCGTGCCCAAGGAATAGGCAAGCGAAGAAATCCCTGTATTAAGATACCAAGATGTTGCAGTGTCAGACAGGATGTAAATGATTCTCCTTTGTATGGACTGATGAAGTCACTGTGTGGCGAAACGTTTCCTCAATAAAGATATCCAAGTGTTGCATATGTGTCTAATTTACCAACTCGTCGGTTCTCTGAACCATTCATTTACATGGGTGAAAGGTTGGGTGGAGGCGGCGGGTGTTGTACTTGTCAAGTTGTTTACATGAGTTGCAATACGTCATCGCTCCTGGTCCCGCCCTAACTACAGTCGATCGGCTTGAATAATTCCTTGCATTAATT
This sequence comes from Cherax destructor, assembly GCA_009830355.1. Taxonomy (NCBI): domain Eukaryota; kingdom Metazoa; phylum Arthropoda; class Malacostraca; order Decapoda; family Parastacidae; genus Cherax; species Cherax destructor. The sequence goes on from WNWK01003509.1 coordinate 76,997, forward strand.
GACCGATTATAACAACTCTTGAAACAATGTATTGCGTTTGCCTTTACAAATTTATCAAGTTCATTTCACCTATTGCCCTCGGTCCCTCTGGCTCTTTCCTCACACTTATCTGTCCCTGTGCATTGTCTAGCGCCAGAATGAGACTTGTGCAACATGTTGCAAAAGTCTCATTCTTCAACTTGTCGGTTTTCTGAATCATTTACACCACACTGTAATGGCTAAGGTATTATCTGTTATGCTAATGTTCCCATTGGTCCCTGTGGTCCAGAATTGTTAGACTGCACTCATAAGAGTCCAACACTTGTTAGCCGGTGGTCGCTCCTGCCCTGGTCCACAAAACTACAAATATGACTGAACTAAATGTAATACACAAGTGAAATGATAAAAAAAGATAGAACTCGCTATACCTCACCAGGGGAAAAATAAATATCAACCGACAGGTCTTTATCATACGACGATCCTTTGATATACCTTTGAAGAGTTTCGAGAGTTTCACTACTCCCTGAGCCCGGCCCATGGCCGGGCTCAGTCATATAGTGTCCGGGTCATATAGTTTCTGGGGAAGCAGTGAGTCTAGATTCAGGGAAGAGAAGGGAAGGATAGGTCCGATTCCTTGTATTATGAGCTCTTCACTGGTATCGAGGAAACTCGCTTGAATCATTAGGTTGCAGCCACTGCAAAGTAACGTAGGAGAACTTTAATCCCTAAATATGGGTTTAGGTAAACTATCAACGCTGAGAGATACTAATTGTTTAGTTGGTAGTGAAGTGTGTGAACCTGATCTGTCACCCGGAGCCTGAAAATAGATGGGACCAGGAAAAGTAGACCCCCACTCGTTTCAAGTTTTCTTTTCCCGTGTTCCTTAGAGAATAAGGTGTTTGTTGATATTGGCGAAGCACTCGTAGCTGCACGGATCGGAACCACCTTCCTCTTCACTGGGATCAGACCTCATTAATAGTTTAGCACTTCCTAATGAATGTAATCATTATTCTGTGATGGGGAGCAGGTACGCGTGATTGAGGTGCGCTTCGCTGCCCCCACGGTGATGCAAGTCTAGTGTTTGAGCGCAGACACCTCGCGTGCTACCACCACACAAGTGGGCCACCGCAGCCAAGGTGACGTTTCACAGGTGCCGCTATCTGCTTACTAGTTAAAACCAGTGACAGGTGACCTGTGTTCTACTTCCTACGATTCGTTGCTTAGTTTGTTCAATGTAAAACTTTAGTGTGTATTTGTGTACGGTACTGGGTAGGTCACATGGTAATTCAAAGGCTTCTTGGCACTAATCAGTAGTTTACTAGCCAAGAAAATAATGCCCCAAAAGTTCTATATTATGATAAATGCTATTAAATTATATTCAAAACACTGTGCACACTGACTTTGTGATTATAAATGTGACAACATCGAATAAGTTTCATTTATATATTTCCAGTTAATTTTTTTAAATCAAAATTCTAATTTCTGTATGAAAGCATTTATTTTCTCTATCAAATATTTGTAATATACTCTTCAAGGGGATGAGAATTTGCCTTGATGTTGAATGTTTTTTTATTCAAGGGATTGGAGTCACGCTTCTTGAATAGTAATTTCCTCCCAATAGTCTTCCTTGAATGAAATCTGATTTCTTCCCATTTCTTTTGAATCAAACCTGGCTATGTAACTACGAGTTAGCACTTCCTAAGGAATATAATATTCTTGATAGCAATCAGGGGCATAGATTTTTAGATAAAGAGTTGAAAAAGTATTCGAAAATTCTGAAGTAGGCTGTTAATATTCTCGAAGGAGTAATATGCCAGTGCTTAAAATAATTCATTTGGACATGTGGTGTCTTGTTTTGGCTACTTGCAACCTTGCAATGAAGTCATCATTCGTGTATTCGGGGAAAAGTAGGTGTATAAGTAGTTTTTAGTTTATTTTTATTTTTTCATTAAACTATCTATTGTTTAAACATCGGTAGTACCGCGTTACCCAGACGGGTCTAGCAGTTACGAAGAACATTGCTTTCAATGCGGCCTTGGTTGCCTTAATAGTAAGGTGTAATATTTTGGCTCTTATTTTACAGTAATGTACTCCTAATTATGGTGATATTTTTGACGGTATGTACTGTAGTTAATTTTCATACACTTTGTAGCTTTACCTTTGCTGATATGTTTTTTTTAGTTTGAGATTTTTGTATATATTTTGGTAAAAAATAGTACTAAACTATAATTTTCGCATGAAGGAAAAATCATATAGGTAGTAGGCTCGCCGGCGTTGCCCCGGCCCGGGTATTCTCCAGACGGTGACCTGGCTCAAATTGTATAGGGTTCATAGTATCATATAAAGTTAAGTAGAATGAAAATATATGCAAATTATTCTTTTTTTTCTTTAATTATTTTTCATGAAACCTTCGCCATCCCATAGTTATTACAAATACACAGTAATTTCCATGAAGCTAGAGCTAATAGGAAAATTCAGCAGTCATCCACCCGGGCCCACGGTTGAGTTCCCAGCATTATCAGCGGAAGGTAGAACAAGCATTGTTATTAGGCAACCCGTCCTTCAACCATACCGTTGCAGGCTTGTTACAGTTGGTCGATATCTCCATGTTATAAGCAAGTAACCATAATAAAAGCATTTTTGTTTTAGGTTGTTACTATAATTTAAATTAGCCGCCAATAACCAAATTATATAAACAGGAGAGTAACGTCTGATATCGAGGAATATATTTCCGTTGCGTTAATATTTCCAAGCCCTGTGATGTTCATGACGGTGCGAGGACGGTTGCAAACGACGAATTATAATATAAACCATTAAGGATTAGTGTTTTCATAGCATGTCTTGCTAAAATCCCTTCGAAGGATGTGCCTTAAAGCTGCTGAAGGGCTCCTGTGCCTGGGGAAGTGAATACCTTCCAATTGAATCAGACTTAATAGTCTCGTATTCTCCATTCCCAGGCAGTGTATGACCACTGAGAGTTTAGCGCTCCCTTTAATCACAATTTTACAAAAATGATGGTATTTTAGTTCAATTTAAGAAAAGTATAATCTCGTGACGGCTAGTGTGGAGACGAAAGTAGAGCAGCAGGTGGTACCTGGAGTAGAGAAAAGCAGAGCAGCAGGTGCTGGTGACTGCGTCTGGTGTCAAGGCAGAAGCAGAACAGCAGGTGGTGGCTGGTGTCGCCGCGACTGGTGGTTTGGTACAAAACCAGAGCAGCAGGTGGCGGTCATGGCACACCAGTGGATAGTCTGGTATCATAAATATAAGTGTTGTAATACCAGCTGACACGACCAATCTTATGTAGGACATCGTGCGGCTAACACCAACAGCCTGATTGACCAGGCCATCCATCGGGATGATTGGTTTGGGTAGTAAGACATCAGGAGGGCTAGCGTATTGACCACAAGTATGAAAAGAGGCATATTACCGAATAAGCTTACATTATGACAGTTTTGCCGTGTAGAGCTTTGCCAAGTCATTGCTGGTTAAAGCTCTTTACAATACAAGGATAGTATAAGTTTGTTTTGCAACTTGCCTTTGCCTTACCACATCATCGACTTGGTCTATGGCACATATGAAATTTTACAGCATCATTTATTTGCAGTGACTTGCATACTGCCAACGAATAGGAAAAAGACTTAAGGCAAAGCCTTGTTGGATTGTTTTCTTGAAGTGTGACTTGAACGTTGTGCAATAAGTCGTGTTTTTACCTCCCTAAATTTTACCGTTCAAAAACGGTGTCACAATAGATAGGTTTTCTTAAATTTAAAGGTTGTATAATTACATTAACAAAGATGATAGTATATTTATGTGCAAAACAATCGCAGACAGGCGATCTTAACAATGCAAGACAAGCAACGGGGGGTGGAAATCTTTAGCTCAAGTACTTTCACACTTCTCAGTGCATCATCAGGAGCTGTGCAAGGGCAGCAACTGGAGGATTAGAGTAAGTTTTCAGAGTATGGTAGTGTGGTGGCACAGTCAGTTTCTGGCTGATATAGTACACACTGACTTTACTAAAATCTTTGACACGTGTGATAATGGAGTAATTGCATACAAAATACATGCAAAAAGAATAACTGGGAAAGTGGGCAAATGGAACATCTAACTTCCTTACTAATAGAACCCAGAGAGCAACAGTAAACCGTGAAATCAGGGGCTGCTACAATGAAAAGTTGTACCCCAAGGTACCTGCTCTTTTTCATTCTCATTTCTGATATAGAGAGAATCAAGAATCCTAGATCATCCTTTGCAGATGATACTATGATTTGTGTGAAAGTGGCATCCATTGAAGACAGTCTCTCCAAGGTGTTATAAACCAAGTCTTCGAGTGGGCTACTGACATAATGTTCAATGAGGACAAATTTCAGTTAAGACTTCACGAAAGAATGGAGGAAATAAAAACAGGATCGGAGTGAAAGATAAATCACTCAGAACGTAAGTCAAGTGTGAGACCTGGGAGAGATAATGTCAGAAATCTCATGTTCAAGGAGCATAACAGTGTAATTATGGTTTCATCGATCAGGCCAGCAACCAGGACTTGTTTGGAACCGGGCAGTCGGTGCAACGACCTCCAGGTAATGGTATTTACAAAATAAATAATGTAGAGATTACTAAAGCTGAATGCAGTAAAGATTTTGAAGTTCTAATTAGCTGAAATTTTAAGCAAAAAACAGCAATGCATAAGTATTCGCAATAGAGCTAATAGGATTCTTTAGCTTCGAATCAAAAGATCGTGTCTTCCAAGTGGGTAGTTTTTATTTTCATGCAGAGTTTTTTGTTTTGCGTCTATGATGGAAATGTTTTATTTTTGTTATTATAGAAGTACAAATAATGAAAGCCCTAGTTTATATATATATATATATATATATATATATATATATATATATATATATATTATATTATGCGCGCTGGAAAATATACAGAGAAGGATGTCGAAGTTGATCCCATGTGTTAGAAACTTTCCTACGAAGATAGGCAAAAAGCAATACATTTACACACTATGAAAATATTTAAAATTTGTGGGGATATGATTTAAGTGTACAAATGGAAAGAAGGAATAAAGGAGAAATAAATTGCTGAAGGTACCAAGAGACAGGACTCACAATAATAGATCCAAGCAGGACAAATTTAAATTTGAAAATGAAATGTTATTAAGTTCGGTTTGGTAATAGGTATAGATGAGCGGAGCAAACTTGCAGGTAGTCATGGAGGCGAAAACTGGGTAGTTGCTTGAAATATAGGTTAGATAGATATAAGAGTTGGTGTGAGTTGCACCTGCCTAGCATGGGTCAGAAAGTCTACTGTAGTATTCCTCAATTTTTTTCTCTCGCATCAGTTAGTGATTATGGCAGCCAGACTATTCAACATCTTACCAGAAGATATCAGAAACATGGCTGGAACAAGTGTAGAAGCATTCAAGAGGAAACTGGACAAGTATCTTCACCAGGTGCCAGATCAACCAGGTTGTGATGGAGCAGCTGTGGGGCAGCGAGCCTCCCGAAGCAACAGCCTGGTTGACCAGGCAAGCACCAGACGAGCCTGGCCCATGGCCGGGCTCCGAGAGTAGTTAAACTCTCGAAACTTCAAATGTATATCAAAGGTAAAGGTCCTTTATTAATCTGCGTAATAAATATTTTCTCGGCTTACCATTTATCGGTTGTCAAGATTAAAACGAAGCTTTTACCAAAAACACTCGTGGACTGTTTTGCTTATAATTGTCTTGAGTGCTTTGTGAAGGTCTTAACTTGGTATTAAATTATAGCTGTAATACAACCCATCGTTTTGCAGTTCATTTTCTTTCCCATTACCCAGCATCTATTTCTGAACGTTTCTGTCCTACATGATGTATTTTTAATTAAAGTTAGTATTGATTACATAATCCTATGATGAAAATTAGACACATATGCAACATCTGGGTATGTAATGTAGACGTTTCGCCATCCAAAGGCTTTATCAGTACAAATTCTAGGACATAATTTGAGGACAAATTATGTCCTAGAATTTGTATTGATAAAGCCACTGGAGGGCGAAACGTCTACATTAAAGATACCCAGATATTCCATATGTGTCTAATTTTCATGTTGTCGGTATTGTATACCATTCATGTGCATAATCCTATAAAAGGTACATTTAACTCCAAATAAGTAAATTAAAATATCTGGCACACGACACTGTGCCTGGGTTGATTTTGACACCAGCTGACAATGTTAAAATTAGCACATTTTTATATACTCTTGGTGCCATTGCGGGTTGCGTAATGTTACCAGAGTGTGAAACATTTGAATTGATGTTTTGCTGTCCTGTCGTGTGAAAATTTGCGTAAATTCTGTAAGTGATGAGTACATGGCAAGGCGGAGCGCTGCCTGGCGCTCTACCTTGCATGCAACATCCAAACCAACTGCAACTTGTCCTTGACATTTCTACACTACAAAAAAAAAAAGTGAATCTTTAATGTAATTCCTTCGAGAAATCTTGGTTAATTTGTCCACGCCAGTCTTTTAATTTACTTTCATCTCAACTTGTCTTGGTGGAGAAATGTACCGATTATTTTGCTTTAAATTTAATACAGTTTTGACCATTGAAAACTGATTTTGGTGAGGATTGAAAGTTTAATGCTGTATGAAGGGATTGTAAATTTGTCAACAGAATTGTAATTTTTTTCCGACTCTCGCAATCACTCTCATTCCTCTAAAGGATGACATACTATGTCCTTTAAGGTTTTGTTATTTTTATTTACACGCATTATGTACTACGTGAATGTAAATATTTGAAATTTTATAATTTGAATGTTAACAGTTATACTGGATCCTTTTTATTTGTTATCGGTAAATACTCTATCTCCTTTAAACAGTATTTTTTTTTTACGCAGAGGAAAATTTATTTTTGCCTATTGTAAATTTTGTCGACAGGTTTTTTTTCTACCCTGAGCATGGTACTTTCAAGTGTATTTATTTTCGTTCTTGAGGAAGTCTAGAACCAATCTTTTGTAAATATTTTGGGCGTTTTTACCTCATTTTTATTTTTCCATATGACTGGAGTACGTTTCTAGTTGCAATGTCCTCATCTTCAAGGATCTGGATTCACTGAGATATATTATTGTTACTCGTTCTGGACAAGGGAGATATCAGAGCTAGAACAGACAAGGGAGATATCAGAGCTAGAACAGACAAGGGATTTATCAGAGCTAGAACAGACAAGGGAGATATCAGAGCTAGAACAGACAAGGGAGATATCAGAGCTAGAACAGACAAGGGAAATATCAGAGCTAGAACAGACAAGGGAAATATCAGAGCTAGAACAGACAAGGGAGATATCAGGGCTAGAACAGACAAGGGAAATATCATAGCTAGAACAGACAAGGGAGATATCAGAGCTAGAACAGACAAGGGAGATATCAGAGCTAGAACAGACAAAGGAGATATCAGAGCTAGAACAGACAAAGGAGATATCAGAGCTAGAACAGACAAGGGTGATATCAGAGCTAGAACAGACAAGGGAGATATCAGAGCTAGAACAGACAAGGGAGATATCAGAGCTAGAACAGACAAGGGAGATATCAGAGCTAGAACAGACAAGGGAGATATCAGAGCTAGAACAGACAAAGATTGAGCTAAAAAGATATCAGAGCTAGAACAGACAAGGGAGATATCAGAGCTAGAACAGACAAGGGAGATATCAGAGCTAGAACAGACAAGGGAGATATCAGAGCTAGAACAGACAAGGGAGATATCAGAGCTAGAACAGACAAGGGAGATATCAGAGCTAGAACAGACAAGGGAGATATCAGAGCTAGAACAGACAAGGGAGATATCAGAGCTAGAACAGACAAGGGAGATATCAGAGCTAGAACAGAGATCATTACTTCCCACATAGAGCTAAGAAAGCATTAAAATTACAGGGAACGTCTCAGTCCCAAATATGTACTCGCTGGAGCGGGAGAGATATACATGATAATATATACGTGAAAAGTACTTAAGAGGGCCTAGTCCCAGATCTGCAGTAGCGCCCTAGGTACAAAAAGAGAACGCTATCAATATCCGTGATCCCATATTATTATTCAACATCTTACCAGAAGATGAGAAGTGTAGAAGTCTGAACTAGGAAACTGAACGGATATCTGTACCAGTGCCAGATCAACCTGGCTGTGATGGATATGTGGGTCAATGGGCCGCTATCAGAAAGAGCCTAGCTGACCAGGCAAGCACCAGACAAGGCTGACCAGGGGCCGGGATCCAGGAGTAGAAAAACCACACGAAACTTATCAGAGGTAAGGTATAATCGAGCATATTTCAGTAAGGTTTCGTGATTTATTTTTTGTTGTTAATTTGTTGAAAACGCCCTCGCGACTATTTATGTTGGGCTCGTTGGGTCTGGTGCGTGTGCAACTCAGTATTTCGATTAGGTTATAATCGGAGTTTAATGTTAGTTATGTTCCGTTCAAGATCGTCATATGTAAATATTTGGTCAAGGGTTATTTTCCAGTCAAGTGTTTTTCTGTTGTTGCCTTAATTAATGGGTATTATCCATCACTGTTCGTGCGCATGTAAACTACCTTCTGGGAATCCTAGAAGTTGGCCTTTTTTTCGTTTTAGATGTCCTTGCTGAGTGATACAGGCTTCATCCTCCGTCCGTGTGCGTCATTCAGCTCAAGGAGTGATTTAAACTTAATCCTCCGTCCGTGTGGGTCATTTATTGCAGGGAGGGATTCTATCTCGACTGCAGGCTGCCCCTTCACCTCAGTATGATTAAAGGAGTTGAGAAGCTCCACAGAAGAGTGTCGCGTATTTTCCCAGACTTTGGTAGTGTCTTTATGTAAATAATTACTAAGGACGAGGGTTTTATTACTGTTTTATTACTGAGGTATATATTTATGACCTCATTGAAACTATGTAATTTTGGCAGATATAAGACTGAGGAAAATATGGGCACCCTTGTAGCAAGTGAGATACGTTCTTAGTGAAGCAAATGTATTTACTCTCTGGAAAATGTAGATGAAGTATTATATACACAAGGTCGAAAAGTAGGCCACATTGTGATTTGTGAGGTAGTTACTTTGGTATATACTAAAATCTCTTCAAATTGGACGGAACCCGTAGTATTTTTTTTTATCAGTTCTAAGCCTCTATAATAATTAATTCTTATTCTAGGTTGGTTTATTCTAAATTATAATAAAGTATATTTAACCTGTTATAACTAAATAACTGGTATCGTAGACCCATGCTATCCCCACGCACGCTGCTAATGTTAGGGAATCGGTTACACCGAAAGCGGTCGTCATAGGACTAAAACCCGCGTCTTTACAGATAATTTCTGATAAACAAAGTACTACTACCATCGTAAAAGACAGATGGTTCCGGGGATCATCATTACCGCCGCCTGGTCTCAGATCAACCCTCGGTAGGTCAGTTTTTTTTCGTGATATTTGCAGAACACATTGAAACGCATCAGTAAACATTTTTATTTTCATGGCAGTAACCTTTGAGACAGATTTTTGTTCAAAATGTTAAACGTGTTTTTTCGCCTTGTGTAAAGTTTACTAAGATGGGTGGTGTTTGGCCCCTGGTGAGGCACGTTGCGGTAGTGACATTTTCCTGCGGTCCTCTGCAGCAGACCGCTTCCCGCACTCCCACTCGTCCTAATTTTTATAGGCAGCCTAGAGTGCGTGCCTCGAGTGTTTCCACACAGGTATCCTGTCATCTGATTATACATTCTTTATTAAGAACGTGGCTAGTGCCAAGGTTACACATTGAAAACACTGGGCTTTGAATTACTGTCAACTTTGGCCTATTTCTCTCATTTTCTTTTATGCGTGGGTTATGCACAAACGGATAGTCAAATGAATTATGTTGATTTATATGCAAAATGTACTCCAGTTAGATAATGTGAAGTTTTATATGATTATATTATTGATGAATATTGCGGTACTAGAGGATAATTGGACCAATAGCGGATTAGTTAGTTGAGCTGAAATGTAGTGTTTATGGTGGCATGTTTACGCGCATGAACATAAGAGAAGTATACAGTGTCCAAAGAAACTAAGCTCCAAAGGTTAGCAACGAGATTGGTGTCAGAATTGAGGGGATGACTACGAGAAGACTTGAGCTCAAACAACACTAGGAGAAGACAATGGAGTATATGATCACAATATGCAAAAAAAAACCAGACTAGATGGTGGATGAAGACGGGCTGTTCAAGATGCGAGGAAAGGGATCCAAGGAACATAAGAACATAAGAACATAAGAAAGAAGGAACACTGCAGCAGGCCTACTGGCCCATGCGAGGCAGGTCCAAATCTCCAACGGCTTAAGCCAATGCCCCGACCACCGGTCAGGTACTTCACTTAAGGTACAGGTTACATTCACTTGGAAGGGGCACTGCATCTGACCTAGCAAGCTCACACCCATCCACACCCACTCATGTATTTATCTAACCTATTTTTAAAACTACACAACGTCTTAGCATCTATGACGGTACTCGGGAGTTTGTTCCACTCATCCACAACTCTATTACCAAACCAGTGCTTTCCTATATCCTTCCTGAATCTGAACTTTTCCAACTTGAAACCATTGCTGCGAGTCCTGTCTTGGTTGGATATTTTCAGCACGCTATTTACATCCCCTTTGTTTATTCCTGTTTTCCATTTGTACACCTCAATCATATCCCCCTAATTCTACGCCTTTCTAGAGAGTGCAGATTCAGGGTCCTCAGTCTATCCTCATAGGGAAGATTTCTGATACATGGGATCAACTTTGTCATCCTCCTCTGTACGTTTTCCAGTGCATTTATATCCATTCTGTAATACGGTGACCAGAACTGTGCAGAATAATCTAAATGAGGCCTAACCAAAGATATATAGAGTTGAAGAACAACCTGAGGACTTCTGTTATTTATACTTCTTGATATGAAGCCAAGGATTCTGTTAGCTTTATTGCGAACACTTATGCACTGTTGTCTAGGCTTCAGATTACTACTAACCAGAACTCCTAAATCCTTCTCGCAATTACAAGTAATAAGATCTATATTATTCAGCTTATATGTGGCATGGTTATTGTCCTGCCCAACATTTAGAACTTTGCATTTGTTTACATTAAACTGCATCTGCCACTTCTCCGACCACTGCATCAGTCTATTCAAATCATCCTGGAGTGCTCTAATGTCCTCGTTTGAATGAATTGGACGGCCTATTTTGGTGTCATCAGCAAATTTACTTATGCTACTATTTATTCCCTCATCTATGTCGTTTATGTAAATTGTAAACAACAGGGGGCCCAAAACTGACCCCTGTGGAACACCGCTTGAGACACGCCCCCATTCTGATTTCTCTCCATTTATGCAAACTCTCTGCCGCCTATTAGTCAACCATGCCTCTACCCAGGAAAAATTTCTCCTCCTATTCCGTGTGCCTTAAGTTTCCTCAGTAGCCTCTGATGTGGAACTTTATCGAAAGCCTTACTGAAGTCCATATACACAATATCATATTCATTACCATGATCTACTTCCTCAAACACCTTAGTGAAAAAGTTAGTAAATTCGTAAGACATGAACGCCCCTTTGTAAAACCGTGTTGAGATTCATTAATCAATTTATGCTTTTCAAGATGGCTACGAATTGCCTCGGCAATTATTGATTCCATAAATTTACCAACTATGGAGGTAAGGCTTATTGGTCTATAGTTCGAAGCTAAGGACCTGTCACCTGCCTTGTAAATAGGTATTACATTTGCCCTTTTCCACTTGTCTGGCACTATGCCAGTTTGTAGTGATATATTGAAAAGATTTGCCAAAGGTTTGCTAAGTTCCTCTTTACATTCCTTTAAAACTCTTGCAAACAGTTCATCAGGGCCTGGGGATTTGTTAGGTTTTAATTTCTCTATTTGTCTGAGGACCATGTCACTAGTTACCCCAATCGAGCATAGTCTGTTATCTTCCAGTTCTACATAATTTATTATTTCTGGAATTCTGCTAGTATCTTCCTGAGTAAAAACTGAGAGGAAGTAAGTATTGAAAATTTCACACATATCCTTATCACTGTCCGTGATCTGTCCTGAGTTACTCTTAAGTGGGCCTATCTTGTCCCTAATCTTACTTCTGTATACCTGAAAGAACCCTTTTGGGTTAGTCTTCGAATCCCTTGCGACCTTAGCCTCATAATCCCTTTTTGCTTTTCTTATTCCTTTTTTATTTCTCTCTTTAATTGAAAATATTGATTTCTTATCTGTCCATCCCCTCTTTTGATACGCCTATATATGCCTCTCTTTTGACCAATGAGATGTTTTAATCTATTGTTCATCCATTTAGGATCATTTTTGTTAGATCTAATTTCCCTACTTGGAACAAAAGTTGTCTGGGCAGCTAGAACTATGCTCTGAAAAACGTCATATTGGCAACCAAAACCACCTACCTGACCCATAGTCAGGTCATCCCAATTAGCCCACCTAGGTAATTTCTCAGCCCCATGAAGTCGGCTACACGAAAGTCTGGAACTGAGACTTGATTGCAGTTACCTGGGTAATTCCATGATATATTAAAACTAAGTGATTTGTGATCGCTTTCCCCAAGCTCTTCATTAACCTCAAGATTATTAATTAGTGATTCTTTGTTAGCAAGAACCAAATCAAGCAAGTTGCTACCTCTAGTTGGTTCTGTCACAAACTGTTTTAAAAAACAATCCTGAACCGTATCAAGAAAGTCACTAGACTCAAGATTACCTGTCACATTGTTCCAATCAATGTGTCTAAAGTTACAATCTCCCATTAACACAACATTTTCATATCTAGACGCCTTATGAATTTCGTCCCATAGCAGCTTACTGCGCTCCTATCCAGGCTTGGGGTCTGTAAATCACACCCAAAATTAATTTTTCACGACCCTCGAGAAACTGTAGCCAAACAGATTCTGTGTCAGCTGTTTCTAATCTTATATCTTGTCTAACACAACAATTTAAATTATCTCTGACATACATCGCCACTCCACCACCCTTCCTGTTGACCCTATCAGTGTGGAATAGTTTGTAACCCTGAATGTTGCACTCGGAAGGCATTTCTCTATCTTTCAGGTTGAACCAGGTCTCTGTTATAGCAATAATATCTATATTACCTGCACTTGCAAGTAATCTTAGCTCATCTATCTTATTTCTTAGACTCCTACTATTTGTATAGTAAACCTCAAGGGAGCTAGTCACTCGTTGCCCTCTACTATCTCTCTTTGTTTGTTGATCAATTGTTTTGCATTTACAAACAACTTTATTTTGAATCTTATCTTGTAAACATAACCCTGGGGTATCCTGGAAATATCTGCTGTTTCCAGGCCTAATACCACAGCCTGATTGTTTCCACAAACACCCATACCTCTATAATCTATCAGTTTAAAGTCCTAGACAAGTCTCGAATGACCCCCTCAATCGAATTGGCTAATGCAACCACTCCAGCCCCAGAGAGATGAACCCCATCCCTTGCATACATATCACGTTTGCCATAGAATTTGTCCCAGTTATCAATGAATGGAATTGCAAGTTCCTTGCAGTACCTGTCTAGCCAGCAATTTATACCAATTGCCCTAGACATCCATTCATTGCCCACTCCTTTCTAGGCAAAATGCTACATATGATTGGGATACCTCCCTTAGACCTAACGACTTCTATGGCTGACCTATACTTATCTAGTAGCTCCTGTCTTCTGCCCTTCCCAATGTCATTACCACCAGCACTAAGACAGATAATAGGCTTGTTCCCATTACCTGACATAATATTATCCAACCTGCTGACTATGTCACCAATACCAGCTCCTGGGAGGCACACCCTCTGTCTGACCTTCCTGTCTCTGTTACAAAAGGCACGGTCCATATATCTTACCTGAGAGTCTCCCACAATCAGAATATTCTTACCTTGATTAGCAGGGGAGTCAGTGGTACCTTTAACCTCACTGACCACTGAAGTACACTCGTCCTGGAGAACAGAGAATCGATTTCCTACCTTCACATCTTCACTATTAACCTTCTTTATCTTCCTTCTTCCTGAATTGTGAACCACTTGCCACTTAAAGCGGCTGCCACTTTCACTGTTGGTAACCATTTCCTCCTTACCAGCTCCAACCATCTCACACTCACTCCCACACCCATCTAGGCGAAGCTTCAGCCTCCTATTTTCCTCCTGAAGTAGTAGAACCTCCTTCTTCAACACTTCAACCTGAGATTCTAAAACACTGCAGTGAGCCATGGAGGAGGCAAGCCAATGTACAAAGTTTTTTAAGAGTAGATATGATCGAACCCTAGCGGCAAGAAATATATTAAACTTTGCCATGAGATGCTGGGCTAAGAGCAACGACTCAACCACTGGTAAACGCAACTAGGCGAGTACTGCAGCAAGTCTGCTGGCTCGTGAGGTAGTGTTTTTATACCAACCATACTTACGTGTATCTTACGATGTCTCCGAAGAGACGTCCTACTTCACGACGTGGTTAGGCAGGCTCTTGATGCTTCTGACGTTCGGTCACAAATTTTCGCCGAGTTATTGCAACAATGAATTTACAGTTTGGCAAAGCCATCGCCTCTTTATAAGGTTTCACCTGAATAACACGACTTAAGTACTGTGGCAGACCAAGCTGCAGTATCATGATTGGGTCATTTCACTACTCGGCCCCCATATTGGAAATGAATACTGCTCCAGGCCGGACAGAAACTGTCTAATTTACATATCTAGCTTGTGAAAGGCTATTATTTTATTTATGAATCCTGTTCATGCGTTGTACAGCTACGCATTGATAATTACTTTGATCCCTTACTGACCCTTTTACTGTAATACAGGTACATTTTTTTTCACGTGCTTAAAATATGGCATTTCCAAAACTTTCTCCTAGTATATTTTTATTCTGGAATATATTTCGTCTAACGTAAATTATTTACAGTCGCTAATAAGATGTATATATTATATATAACGCTTATTTTTATTATATTCTTTTATGGTGTGGCTCCAGAACGTTCTCTATGGATGTAGGACTGTCATCTAATATACAGGAGTTACTTATTACTACTGAGTTGTTATGTTGGTTATATAGCCTCCACCTATTATTTGAAAATAAGCTACTGCTTAATAGTGGTTAGGTAACCATCCAGGGAGGTACTACCCTCCTCAAAACAACGAGAAATGAAAACTAGTTAAATGTTTTGTACTGGCAGGGTTACTGGTCTTTTTTTTTTTTTATCGTGAACGTGCAAGATAAATCTTGCAAACTTGAACTTCAGTTCTTAACTTTCCATTTTTTTTCTTTATAGTTCTCATTCCTGTAATATTTATTTTTCAATTTAGTTGGCGTGGTCCGAGATTGGGCCGCGACGGCGATGATGATCACGGCATCGTGGTGCCACTCGGAATACTTTAGTGGTGTAGGGAATACGGGATTTATTTGAACACGTGAAATAACTTTGTTCAGAAATAATTTAATAGTGACACAAACTAACTCGTATGAGTAAATTAAATGGAGGACTCTTATTACTTTTGTTTTATTGTATCCATATGGATTACTTTGTCACAGTTTGAAGTCTGATATAAACTTAAACAAGACGTACGGATTGAAGCTACCAACACATGAGACTCGTATCCACAAGAAAGTTTAACACACGGGTAGGGCACCAAATTAATGAGTAAAGTTTCTGAGCACTTTGGGGAACGATAAGAAACGTGTAGTTCCAGATATTTTTCTGTTTAGAAAATGGTCCAGCAGCCTTGCATTCAGACTAACCCAATCAAGATGGTCACTTGTAATTAAATGAAAATTGTAAATGCCTACAGGCCTACTAATTTTTTTTATACGTAGATGTTGCACCGTAAAAATTGGGCCTTGTGGTTAGTTAATCTAGATAGCTTGCACTCCTACACTTAACTCGTAAGCCAAAACGAATCCTGAATGGACAAAAAGACAAAAGAGCTGGACTCTCCTTATCACAGGGCTGGCAAAATAAGAAGCATGTATAGTGTCCAGCCAAATGTGCTCGCTGCCTGCAGCTTCCGCTGGTAAATCCTGTGTATTGTGTTGTGTATATCAGGTAGCGGCACATGGGGGGGGGGTACTTTTCATAAAAAACTAACCTCCAGTTAGCCATTTAAATTTCAGTCTTGCATTATGTCATTGCAAGTTGTTATATAGGTAAGAGTGCGATCATCTTAACATTTTCTCTTGGATATATATAACTCCGGCGTTCTCTAGAGTCCTGAGTGTTGCATAGGAAGGCCATGCTTGACCTACTACGATAGTTTCATTATTCACCGTTACGGATTATGCACCGTTATGGCAGATCAGAACGTATGACGTTAGCAGTATCAAAGACTGGGTGTATTTGTGACCTAATTACATTTATCGACGCAATGTTACCTCACGACTGCTTCATGTTTTGATTGCTGTTAGAAAAGAGATCCCCTTAAACACGTACATGCAACAGGTTTTTCTTTTTATGAATAATACGTACTGCTAAACACTTCACACATTATTAACTTGAAAATGTAACGCTTAGTCCACCTTTCCACATTAAATAGGGAACAACAGTGGACGCCGATTTTGTTTTCCCAGTGAAGGGTTCATCATCCATAACGCTTACAACACTGAATTCCGTCGTCTTCCCACCTCCCGAGGTTATTCAAATTTTCTTGCAGTGACTTGGTTGATAACTTTAATTTGCATACCATTTTTTGCATCGTCTGTAAACTATTTCTTTCGTTAATATACATGAAAATTACAAGGGTTCTTTAGTCTCCAGAAGTGACAACCCTGAGAGTAGCCTACTTATCACAGAACATAATCTCCTTTCAAACAAGAAATCGGCTATACATTATAATTTGCTCTTTTTTTTCAAATCGGTTCGGAGGAGCTGTCAAAGTTTGTTTTTGACATTCAAGTAAATACAATCAATCAATTGATTAAGGGAGATTTTGTCATTGATTTTTTTTCAAATAGATTATTACTTTTCAGATTTTTTTTCCAGTGGTTTGACGACCACGAGCGTCAGTTTTTGAAGGGTCTTTTATGTCAGTTTTACTTCATTGGTACAGTGTTGGTTATTTAACATTTGTCTTGTAATTTATTTTCTTGAAGTAAGTCTTACAACATACTACTCCAGCGTAGGTAGATGCACTCTACGCCTTTCAGGGTTGAAGGTGATATATCGTTTTCAACTTTAGGAGGCCTAGTCTGAGAGCGGGTCTTGTGGGAGGGGGGTAAGGAGCGATGATCCTCGCAACCATTAGCAGATAAAAACAGAACTTAGTTTTTATTTGAAAACTTGTTAGTTTTAAACTGTCTAAAATAGATGGTGTATTGCCCTTTATCACTTAGTTGCTACTTCTAAAAAAAATTGACCACTTAAGGCCTCTCTCCTTTAACAATTCTGGTAATAATTGTAGGTAGAAAAGTTGTAATAATTTTCCCTCGAGTAGAGGATGGAGGTAGTATTGATACTAGTGAAGGTTCTTGATACTGTGAATAAGAACTACTCTCCCCTTGAATCAAACCTGATTACGTCTCATTCCTCAAGTTCTGTATGACCCGTGTGGGTCATACAGAACCCATGAATATAATAATGGTGGTGACCTGAATCAAGCAGCAGCAGCACATTCAGGCTGTGTTGATGGTAGGTTTCTACCATAATGGGAACGCGCATCTGCTGCCCGCTGTCCCACCAGGACTCATGAATTAAAAACGAAATATTACAGGAATAACAAATGTTAAGACGTGTACACTGAATGAGGACAGTAAGTGGTTGTAACATTTTCCTGTTATCGTGCATGTTCATGAACCAGAAAGTAAAGGCCAACAATTCTGCCAGTGAGTAAAACATTTTAACAGGTTTAGGTTTAGAACTCGTGCATTCATCTCGATATGCTTTCAATTTATTTTAATATTTGTTCTCTTTAGTTAGGTTAAGGGATCTATATCAATATTAACGTATAATTACCGACAGTAACGAAATTAAAAGACAGCTGGCAGCGAGGGGGTTTATACATAAATTTCATTCTGGTATTTTCACATGCACAGTAACAAATGTGGAGGACGTATTGTGTTATTCGCTTAGTTTCTACGTGAGTACATTTGTACAAACGAAAGTATATCCAAGTTGTTTATACTGGTTATTGAAGTTAGTGGTTAGTGGATACGAATGTATTACAAATGTGAAAAAAGTACTTAGTTCTTAACAGTAGAAAGTGATTGGCTGGATAACTAGAATATTCAGAAGAAGAGATGCTGAGCTAATGATGATTCTCCTAGTTGTTCTTTCTAGGCTGGAACATTGCTGTATACTAACGGTTCCCTAAAAGGTAACAGAAATTGCAGAGCTGGATATCCAGAGTACCTTCACTGCTCGTATAAATTCAGTCAGGCATCTGAACTGTTGGGAACGTTGGGGAGAAAAGTACATCATAATTTACATCTGGAAAATTCTGGAGCTGCTGGTTCTAACTTTCACATTAAAATTACAAAGTAAGATGCTTGTCATACGGTGCAAAATATCGCCAATGAAAAACGGGCTCGATGAGTGCACGACAAAACTAGAAAAGTGTGAGGGGGACCAAGACTCTTCAATAGGTTCCCTTCGTGCATAGGGGGAATTAAAAATAAACCACCACATGCATCACAGGGCTTACAACTAGCACTAACAGTGTGCTCGATCAAACCAGCAGCCGGGATGCTTTGTCTGGGACCGGGCTGCGGGGGTACCTATAATAATAATAATAATAATAATAATAATAATAATAATAATAATAATATCTTTATTTACTACAAGTACATGTACATGATATACAGACCTAGCTGACATCAGTGACATACTACTATATAGAAAGTCCCTTGTTATGCTGAGCATTTCGGGCAGATTAGGTCAGTGTCCTAGGATGCGACTCACACCAGTCGACTAACACCCAGGTACCCATTTTACTGATGAGGAACATAGACAACAGGTGTAAAGAAACACGCCCAATGTTTCTGCCCTGGCTGGGAATCGAACCCAGGCCCTCGCCGTGTGAAGCGAGAGCTTTAGCCACCAGACCACCACCTAAAGATGGATCAAATCGGATCAATTTAAAAATTATAGGAAGCATTAATTTGGCGAAGTTATAGACGGGTAGACAAAGCAACCGTACAACGTCATTTAAGCAAATACTTGAATATTGACTGAAGAGTGATAACGGCTGTGTGCACGTAGAACCTGCTTCGCCCGGGCCAATAGGCCTACTGCAGTGGTAGTTCCGCTCTTATGAGATGGAGGTGTGGGAGAGGAAGCATCAGCTCAGCTCTAAAAGAAGAGGGTCTGCGGCATCTTAACTGGGAAATGACTGGGTTTACGACCACTGCTGGAGGTGGTGGGGGCGTCCTTGTCTAGAGCGAGGGGAGGGTTCGGTAGGGAAGAAAGACTGTGGGGACAAATGTGCAGAAGTATTAGGTGGATGGTAGAGGATAGCGGTGGAAGAGGCCCGAAGGGGTGGTAGAGAATGATGGTATTACCCAGGAAAGTGAAAATGAAACAAGAATTGAGAGGAGCCCGAGGAAAGTGAAGATGAACAGTACTAGCAACGAGAAAATGTGCCTAGCTGTCAACATTTTTTTTTTCAGGCTAATGAGAAAGGCAAGTCTCAGACCCAGTGGTTATTATTTACGACACAGTGGAAACAAAATGTACAGAGCACCGTTATCCTAGGTTCTCTACACAAAAGCTGCTATGTATGATAATCTATATAACTGTATTTGTGTATACCTGAATAACTTACTTACTAGAATTATATCTTCATCGTTGCTCAAATGTTTGCCAGCAGGGAGTGAGGCTTCTGAACAGCACGCACAGTAAGACGCACCTTCCTAGACTATGGTCTAATAGGCCATCCTGAGATGATGATGATGCTCATAAATTGAAAATGCCAATCTTCATATTGATTAGACATGAGATAGCGTAATGTCTATATATTAGGAACTCAGCCTTCATAAAGATCACTCATGAAAGACGGTAACTTACATATTAGGAACTCCAGCATTTGCAATCAAAGTAACATCAAATGTTATATTTAATTTAAGGGTTGGATAGGTAAGCCAGTGGGAGGCCTCTGTCATATAACTAAAAGCTCTAGTGGTTGGTCATCGTATGACTTAAAAACCCGAGTCAGGAAGAATTTATCCTGACTCGGTTTTTTTTTTTATCCTTGCCTAACTTAAATAGATGGTCATGTCTACGTATTAGAAATTCTAGCTTTCGTACATAATTCTGGAATTTATATAGATCAGCGTATCCGCACTTTATTTCTGTTAAAAATAAAAATGTAAAGATCGGTGTAGGGTGTTTTTGGCCTTGTTGAGCTAGGCAAGTACAGTAGCCTATCTGGTGGATGGAGGTTCAAGCCTCTACCACTCCTTAAGTCGAATGACCTTCATAAGTTTATCGCTTCATATTAATGATAACAACCTTGTTAGTGGTAATGATACTTGATGATCTAACGTAAAATATAATTGGCATATAAAATAAATTACAGAGAAAATTGCAGTATTGTCAAATGAATAAATAATAGCATTAAAGTAAAGAATGAAAAGGCACAACACCGTGACTGTAACAATACACAAATAACCTGCACATAGAAACTCATGACGGTTCGGTCCCGACTTGGACCATTAACTGTGTTAATAGCCCGACTTGTTAATAGCCCGACCATTAACTATATATACCGAGTCACACACTGGTGGGTGACTAGTTATTATTAATGGTCCAAGTCGGACTGAAAAGTCGTCATAAGTTTTTCTCGTATGCGTGGGTTTTGTGTACGGGCATATAGTGTGGGGTCATAGGAAACTTTGCCCTCGTAATCGTCTCAAGTGTTATAGTGTTAGGTTCCGGGCAACTGTTCTAAAGCTGAAATTGCTCTAAATTGAATCATAGCCTTTTTTTTCACTTTCAACTGCATTTAAAAGCCTGATAATATGTTTACACTATTATATATTAAGTGGGTAATATAACTAGGCCTAAAAATGCGTATACAATACACACATCTATTACCTTTAAATATTTTCGTCCTTAGCTTATAGTGAGTGGTGACTATATTTGTAGGAAGTCTGAATAAATGAAGAATGGGTATAATTAAAAACTGCTGTATTAGCAGAAAGCTGTAAATCGAAGCGCTGTAAAGCGGGGCCTGCCTGTATTGATTTTTTTTGGGGGTAATTGTTGAATTGTTCATATATTTGAATACCATTTTTATGTCAGCACAAGGAATAGTGAAGACTTGACCCTCGTATCTGTGGCTGACACTTGTAGTAAATATATAGGTTAGTGATAACTGTCAGTGAACAAACAAGGATGGACGTGGTTCTTGAACCGCGGTCCAGTAAACGGTAGAGTGTCGGACTGTCAATTTACAGACCGCGGTTCGAGCCCCTCGTCCACCTTTCTGTTTATTCATACAGGTTAGTGTTTTGGTAATTTAGTAATACTTGAGTAGTGTGACTTCGGATATTGACAGGAATGGTGATTATTACATCTGCATAAGATTTTAATTTTATATATTTATAACGTAAATATACTTATATTAATAGCAACAAAAATATTAACAGTGAAATTTGTATGGCTGTACACTTTGGGCAGACTTGCGTTTTTGTGTGTGTATAAGAGCCGTCACAAGATTTTGTTTAACATTAAATTCAATGGTATCTTTTACCCAACACTGCACTACTTCCAGCATGTACTGTCGTTTTCTTACGCAGAATTTGACACTGCAGCAAGATTGTAGTTTTCAAACAGACGGTGCAACATACCCCCAGTGAAAAAGCAGATGTGCCATGAGTACACTAAAAGAAAAACCTCTAAATGTCCGGGGTCCAGGATTGTTCAACAGCCTCCCATAATACATAAGGGAAATTACCAGTAGACCAATGGCTGTCTTCAAGAGGGACCTGGACAGATATCCCAAGTCAGTGCCCGACCAGCCGGGCTGTGGTTCGTACGTTAGGTTGCATACGGCCAGCAGTAACAGGCTCGTTGATCAGGCCCTGATCCACCGCGAGGCCTGGTCGAGGACTGGGCCGCGGGGGCTTTAACCCCCGGAACAACCTGCAGGAAGATGCCACCCACAGCAGTAACATACAGGTACTTATTTCTATTGTGGGCAGGAGTGTTAGGAAACTTGCCCTCACGTTCCTCCGTGCTAGAGGGACTCTTATAACTGCACCTTACAACTGAGTCGAATGGAGTGGAGTGCATATGTACTGAGAGCTAGAGTTGCCAGTTGTTTCCACCACACCCAAATATTGGCCTCTTCCAACCTACGCTCACTCACCGCTCTAGCAGAAGGCTCGGCCGGGTTTGTTATTATCTGTTTGTCAGTGTTTTTCTTTTTCCTGTGGGTATTTTATCATTAGTTTTCGAGTCATATTTGAGACATCAAAGAATGCTAAATATTTTAATATTCGCATGTAGTTAGTGTAGGGAAGCATGGAAGTATATTGAACGCAATTTTACTTTTAAATATCGTACGATATGTTCATCTTCTGTGTAGAATAGTTCTTTTAAGAGGTTCCCCAAGTGATTTTGTGTTTATGATATTCACAACACGTGTGGAAGATTTTCCTGAAATACATTTGTCGGGAGTTGGAATGGTCATGTAGTCCAAACTGTTAACAGTAGCTACCACTCAGGAAATAGAACAGCTAGTGCAGGCAATGTAGGAAGCAACAGTAAGGAGTTAAGAGATGCAACAGGCCGGAAGCGGAAATTGCAAAATTTACAAGTAACAGTATAACCAAAGCATACAATACACGATGCTAGATTTTCCCATCTGCTAAATATGCATGTGTGTGTGTGGTCAGGGACACGTGTAGTTTGTAAGTATATTATGGTTGGTTTGTTAGGTCTAGTTTATCGCTTGCACGTGGGTCATTAAAGCTGCATACCACTTGTACACCGCAATTGAGAGATTAAAGCAAACTGTGTATATACACAGACGTATTGCTGTCCGTGTATATCCTTCCCGAGCATATAATAGAGTTTAATGATGCAATTCCGTGGTGGTATTTCTAGGGCTGTGTTGAGGAAGTGATGTGAAGGGTGTGTGTAGGAGGACCAGGAAGCAAGGAATGAGGGCAGGTCTTGGGTTGGGTGTAGGAGCAGCAGAAAGCTAGGAAGAAAGTAGATATTGTATACTATGTTGTAGAGGTAGCATTAAGTAAAGAATGAAAGGAGTTGGGTTGAGGTTATTGTAGCAGCAGGAGGAATGAGAGGTGCTGCGCTGAACATACGGTAGAGGTGTGAGGTTGTCTGCTGCAGCGGGAGGAGGAGAGGTGTTTCGGGTGAGGAAGGAGAGGTCGATGGCAGGAGGGCGGGAGTGTTTTTACGGCCTCACACTGAGGCGACACCATCCCAACCTCTTCTTTTCTTCTGAGTTGCAACGTGGTATACCAATATCCTGCCAACCTCCACGTGTTTCTTGTACATACGATGATTGATAATTGTACCATATAATGATGGCTGTTGTACCATATAGTGTTGGCTATTGTGCCATATAGTGTTGTACAATATAGTATTATTGTACCATATAATGTTGTTAGGTAAGACACATATGCAACAGTTAGGTATCTATTTCGAAACGTTTCGCCTACACAGTAGGCTTCAGTTGAGTACAGAAAAGTTGGTAGGAGCAGAAGTGATGTGAAGACGATGTAATCGTAATATTCACTCTGTGAGACACTGCAACACAATGGTATCTTGGTACAGAACAGAAAACACCTTGGACAACTTCTACTAGTGAGAATGGTTGGATCTGAGGGAACGTGACCTGTCTTAAGTTCCTGCAGCCACCGTCTTCTTTCATATTGCCAATAAACCATTTCTGTAGTATAATTGCATAGGCTGTTGACCTCAGATTTTGTGACACACTTTTCAGATTGCCACTACTAGTGTACACAGGATGCTTGTCTGCCTCACCCCTGCATGAGCAGCAGTATAGTGCCCACAGCTGTGTCAGTGTCTCGTCATCTGTATCCTGGATCAGTCCCCGATAGGTCAGCCATCATTGAAAGTACATCCTCTTCGATTAGATCTGCATTATTTTGCATTTCGTACATTTTTGCGCGCGCTCGAATTTTTGAGCGGTTTAATTAGGTTAATTGGGTTTAATTAGGTTAATACATGTATATGTTAATCAATATTTACGTAAGGAAGGGGAAAAGCGGCCTACGTCAGGCAGGGCAAACACCATACACAGCTTCAGGGATGTGTGACAGGGCCCATCAGGCAAGCAACTTGTGAAGTCGGTCGTAAGCGGTTAGTTTAGGCCAGAAAACTTAAGACAACTAAGCGAATATATGACGTAGAGGTATAAGTCGCTACTCGTGATAGTAGGCCTAAATACTTAACCAGATAGTTAGTGTTACCATATTATTGGTATGACAATATATATATTGGCATCGCAATACATATTAGATCTAGTTTGATGGACAGCGCCACTCGTCCTGTAAGTGAACATACCGTCATAATAATTACATAATAGTCTTGAACATGTACTCATTGGAGCGGAGGAGAGAGAGATACATGATAATATATACTTGGAAAGTACTTGAGGGCCTGGTCCCAAATCTGCACACTGCCATAACAACATACTGGAGTGAGAGATATGGGAGAAAGTGTAAAATAAACCCAGTGAGGAGCAGGGGTGCGGTGGGGACAATACAGGAGCACTGTATTAACATCCGGGGTCCCAGACTATTCAACATCTTACCAGAAGATATCCGAAACACGGCTGGAACCAGTGTAGAAGCCTTCAAGAGGAAACTGGACAAATATCTTCACCAGGTGATAGATCAACCAGGCTGTGATGGATATGTGGGGCAGCGGGCCTCCAGCAGCAACAGCCTGGTTGACCAGGCAAGCACCAGACGAGCCTGGCCCATGGCCGGGCTCAGAGAGTAGATACTCTCGAAACTCTTCAAAGGTATATCAAAGGTAGGCCACGGGCTAGAACATCCTTGGCTGTTTCAATATATAGTATTTGAATCGCTGAGCGACTGAAATACTGGACATGTTTAGCCTACGGAGTCTATTGCAGAGGTGACAAACTGGAGAAAGCAGAAGCAGTGGAGAGGTAAAGATGTGAACAATCCATCAGCCTTGAACTAGCTTTGAGGTGGTCAATCAGTCAGCCTGGAGAAGCGCTCTGCTGTATGGTCTCGATCAATATGAAGCAGAGGCGTGAGAATTGCGCATTTTATATTTGAACCAAAAGCGAGGTGTGAATGGAAACGGCGTCATATTAAGCCACGCCCACCATGGTGTATTAACATTGAGGAGCAGTGTGTGTTCACTACATAGCTCCAGACAATCCTCGCTCTCTTTTTGATGCTTGCCTCAGGATCTCTGTTCATTGTGTACTCTGTTAGCCTTGGCTTAGTATGCTTCTGACCATCTTGTGGTTCAAAAGATTCAGGAGTGATTAGCCAATTTGCCACGCGCGGTATGAGGACGTTGAATTACGTTGGTGTCCTGGCCATGTTGATATCCCGAAAAATGAAAGTGTAGATACCGAGGCGCAGGCAAGCAACTATTACGAATTTGCTCTATAGCAAACTTTTGTCATAAAGTGACTTCATTGGCTACATAGATATGCATTTGGCCCTATAAACGAGAAGCAAATTATACAGGGTATGGTGGAACGTGGGTGTTTGGCCCTCCTCTTCAAAAATGAATCGTCCCTTGAGACTAATCTGTCGATTGAGGATCAAGCTCACACCTCTCATCCATAACCACCTGTTAACAGGTGCTCTTTATTCTCTCTTTCCCCTGTGTAGAGCTTGTAGTATGCAGCTGGTTGGGGAACACCTTTCAGCCATTCTCGTTTGTATGGACTGATGAAGCCACTGTGGGGCGAAACGTTTCCTCATCAAAGATACCCAAGTGTTGCACATGTGTCTAATTTGTCACCTTTCAACGTGTCGCCCTCGACTTCTTTTCGCCTTCGTCATAGTTTTTATAATTACCTGGGAATATGAACGAATTTGGGAACGTTTAGGAGGTATTTTGACGTCATCAGTTTAATGGGATTAATGCTGGTTATTTTACGCTGAAGTGATAGTATTTGTGTTTTTTATTCATGCTAGTATTTTTCTTTACTAATTGCACCTAGAATGTTCGTAGGTGATTTTTTTAATTTAAGAATGTTCAATGACCACCCAGATCAAGTCTTAGTGCAACATGAAAACTACCTACATACCGAACCCTTGGCAGTGTTTAAAGTGGTCTTTGCCTGTGATTACACTGTTAATTTCATCTAGTCAGTGACTTGACCTTTAAGGCAACTTTCGATTTTACTGTTGATATACAAAACTCTCGCTTCCACTTTGCATCATGCTTTTTCACTGGGAGATTCGTTTTATCATAGCATGGGGCTTGAATCACTGCCATCAGCATATTCTACAAGAACCGCAAAAGCAGGATAGTGATTGTGGCTACTGTGTTCATTAGAACATTAATAAGGGGCTGAAGACATGTCCTTCTCTTGTCCAGTTACATTCTGCGTAGCCTTGAATATTTTCCTTGAAGCGATGATTTAGCTCTTAAGTTACCTCCTTCCAAGAAAGGTAGTAATGCAGTGTGCACTGCTTCTACCTTTTATAAATATGTTTGAGGTTTCGGGTTTATCTAAATTTCTGTGTACTAGTCTATTTAATACTGTTCTCTCTCGCTCTAGCAGAGCAAGCCTGTATGTAGTTCATTCAGAGGATGATTAGTGTGGACACTTGCGTCTTTAACGTTAGTAAAAACTTCAGTTATCTTATAGGTGCTGTTATCATCCCCAGAGGTTGCTGACGACTTTCTTTTTATTTGCATTCCATATTTTCCAATCCCTAATTATCGTACTAGCTTCTGTGTATCATCTTCGTGTTGCATGTTTTATATTCTTGATTCTTCTTCCTATGTTAAAACAAATCATAGAAAAGACAGTGAAGAAAATTAGGATTTTTTTTTTTGCTTGATTTCCAGATTATTGTATATTTTGTATAATTTGAATTATTGTTTTTATTATTACTAATAAATTTCCGGCGAAGGATATATATTTAGTAATTATTGAAGAAAATAATAAAAGTGTGAAGTGATATTACTAGCAGACTCAGGCGATGACACAACAAAAGCAATCGTGGTCATAGATGAGCATCTGGGAATGTCAGAAATTTCACTTCCATTTCTCCTGCTGATTTTCTCCCTTCTTGCCCCGGCTCGTCCTCCTCTCAGAGGCTCTTCTCGCTCACCCCTGATCGGTTTTTTTTTTTTATCTCCACTGCTGCTTTATTTTCTAGTGCTCCTTGACTCTCCCTCTCATTCTGTCTCCATCACTGTTCTAGCGACTCACTTCATTTACTTGTTGCCATCCTATTATATACCATTTGTTAGTAGCAACATAGTTACCTTAATGGCTCTGGTTTGTTCGTCCAACCATTCACGTTATATTCTCTTCAATCTTTTCCAGTTATAATCGACAACGGTAACTTCATTCCAGTTTCTTTCGTTATAGCTTTTATTTCCTTGTTACTCTACCTTTTCATTTGCATACCATCCTAGTTGTTCTCATTCACATTGCTGGTCATGTAATACTCTTGATTATTCTACATGACCCATGGCAAGTGACTCACTTGCCATGGGTTCAGACCCCATCAGTTCCCTAATTTGTTTGCAATTGTTGTTACGATTTCGTGAGTAATGAGTTGAGACATTGCGTACACCATCTCGCCTCACTACACATTACTGGGGACTTGCGTAATACTTGTTCTTTGAACAAATTAAAGGTGGGGAAAGTGAATACTGTATTTCACACAATTACTTCATTAAAACTTACAGTAGTGTAATTAAGGAGAAAGGGATCTGATACTTAGATATCTGGGAATGTACAAGAATATAGAGATGGGGGAATACAATATACCGAACCCAAATGAATATTTACTTGCGGTATAAATTAGTCCTTGCAGTAGACCAGGCAGACTCCAAGCCCTAGGACCCAAGACCTCATACAAAGCCATTAGCTCTGTCCTCGAGCAAGGTTTGCCACCAAGTCTTTACTCAGAGCCTCCGCTATTTTCCCGACAGAGTGGGGCCACCTAGTCCTCTCATAGCTACTTTTCCTTGAGTTTATAAAGTCACCACACCCCCATAACTTCTGCCTAGAGGTCACCTATCGTGGTGACCTTACCACGTGTCTTTGTTGAGGCTAAAGTTTCCATACCAAGGTAGGCTATCAGGGAATTAGCACTTCTGACTCCTAGCTTCAGAGATGGAAACTGTAGACCCAGTTTCAAGATACCACAAATAGTGTTTTTGAACAGAAAATTCTTAAGTGGCTGGACATACCGAGCGGAGTACCTTGGGAATATATTTTCAGCCCAGTCTTTTCACAATTTACATAAAAGATTTTGAAACGAACTAACATTTAAAATCACAAAGTTTGTGAATAACACTGAATTTAGATATATATAAAGAGGGACTTAGACATTTGGCACAGTCATTGGAGATAATACTGTTAAGCATAAATATAAAATGCTTGGAAATCTCTAGCTTAGACAAACAAGAGCAACAGGTTCTTGGAGTGGTCATTAGTAATTAACTACAGTACACCAAACATTATATCTTACAATGGTTATAACTATAACCATAATTTTTAAAGGGGTGGACTGGTAAGCCAGCAGAAGGCCTCGGTCAGATCAAAAGCTACAACGGCGGGTCATCATCTGACTAAGACCCGCGTCAGGAAACACGTCCTGTTTCCTGACGAACCTTACCTAACCTAAGTGTCGAACCGCGAGCATCAAAATGAACAGAATGCTGGGTTTTATGGCAAGATGTTTAGAATAAAAAACACCAGAAACAGTATTGACACAGCAGCACATTTGTCAGACCTCACCTTGGAATATGCTGTCTAGTTTTGGTCTCCGAATTATACATAAAAGACTAGACAAACTGGAGAAACGAACCCTATGAAGGAAGACTACACAGCTATCGATTTAATCGTAAGAAAATGATACATACTAGGACTCATTAATGTGCAGAGTGATTCAGTAATATGAAATAAGGCCATTCAACTAGCAGGCAAGCGATACAACACGTGGGTCTTTTTATTTTTCATAGTACTATCATATTAGAATAGACTGCCCACTGATGGTCGAAGTGCAAAAATAATACTAGGGTCCTCTTTTTGAAACGCCCTGTACTGTACGCAGGGTCTGGTTGAGGTCACGGGCGTAATAGTAGGAACAAGAAAAGTAGTGGCAGTATAGTTGTACAAGTTCACCTACACATCCACTTCTTACACTTTAATGCACAAGTTCACTTCGCTCAGTTTTTTCAGTCTGGTATTGTGGCCAGAGGAAGGAGAGGTAGCCAGAATATAAATATACGTAGATGGTCTTCACTTCACCATGCACGGAACCATTGTCTCATCTTGCTCGTCATTCATGTGTGTTAACCATAGTCTTTAGCCAATAATCGATTGATATTCTGGGACCTTGGCTGTAGGCCTATTCATCTGTTCCCATTCCTGTGCCTTTTTCTCGCCCTCGTCTGCGTTTCTCCCTTGTCTTTGCCGCTCCCTCGTATGTCTCTTTCTCTCTCTCTCTCTCTCCTATGCATTGGGTCACCATACCAAAGTGTCGAGATTTGAGCGGCTTTGCCTGACTAAGAAGCCAAGATCTTTTCCCTCTTTTTCCACCTGTCTGGTTGGGAGTCGTAATACCAGCAGGTGTATGGACAAAGATTAAAAGTATGCGGAGTATACCTGTATTTGGCCAACGTTTCGCTCCAAGTTGAGTTTTTTAAAGTCCTACAGAGTATTATGTTGAACACGTATAAATACTCCTGGATGGAGGTGCATGGACTTGTAGCGTCGTTGTTGACGCAGGCGTCGGAGGCATCTCCAGCACCACTAATAATTTTGACATTACGACAGTTGCGTCTTACACCTGTCATGACGCCGACGCCAGTTCCCCTCCCTTTTCTGCCTCTCCTTAACCATCTCCTTTTCCTGCCTCTCTCCCTAGCGTCCCTGTTCTTCAGCCTCTCCCTAATTCCCCTCCTTCCTCTGCTTATCCGCCTCGTTCCTTCTCCCACGTATCTTTCTCTCCCACTTATCTCTTTCTCCCACTTTCTCCCTCCCCTCATCGCCTCCCTGCTGCTTCACCCTCCCTGCCTCTTCCTCCAGCTTCCCATCTTCTCATAATTTTATGTTTATCTTCTTAACGCGGGTCTAGTATCTTACTGGGGGAGGGAAGGGGTCCCACATGTTTTCCCACACATTTTTCCCCTTCCCCATTTTTTGGTTTTGCGTCTATTTCTTTACTTCCTGTTTCCTTTCACTTTCAGCTCTCCTCTCCGCCTCTTCCGCCCCTTCCCCTCCCCTCTTCCTTTCTTTTTCTGCGTCCCTCCGTCTTGGCGCTCTTGGACTCGGAGAAGACATGTCCCACCTCATTAACTTCATAAAAATATGTTTGCAAAGAATAGGACTGAAAATTAAGGCTGGGTAGACTGCATATTTCCAGGCTGCTACAAGCCACTGACACTGTCCCCACGGCTGCTAATTTACACTTCAGAAAATCCAGCTGGGTGTCTGGGAGGACCCCGAGCTTGCTGGGTGTTTGGGAGTCCCCCGAGCCTGCTGGGCGTTTGGGAGGCCCCCGAGCCTGCTGGGTGTCTGGGAGGGAGTAAGAGTGTTAGATCATGAGTAGTGTATCATCACTAGACGCCCATGTTGCTACACTGCTAATGTGTACCATAACAAAGCGTCCATTATAAGCGTGGCGGATGCTTACTGCCTCGCACACTTTCATAAGTCAACATTTGTTCTTGGTCAATCATAGACTGTTATCTCACTTTAGTCACCCACTTCATCAATCTGTATAACATCAAACATCTGCGTCACATCAGAAATGACAGATGTAAAAATATTATCTAATATAGTATGCAGCTCGGAGAATTTAACGTCATATGTTCTTATCAGTTATTTTTTGGTGTTATTAAATTAGTTATTTTAAAATCTGTAGACAGGTTTCGGTACTATCGCTCCTTACTGTTTTCACGACGACGTGTCCCAGACCTTGCATATGGTACCAGATGACAACCCTACGAGTCAGATAATTGGTGCTTTTTTTCACTTACTCTGAAGTAACAGCAATGGCAGTTGATCAGGAACATTTCCTCGGGAGCTTGTGAAGTCCCTTCTTGACAGCAGTTAGGGGATTATCAAGCAGTTACCCTTATAGTAGATGGGAATTGCTGTTGATTCCTTGTATTGTACTGTTAACTGTTAGTGGTCCTGGGGTTCTCTTTCCCACGGCTCAGTCTCGGACCAGGCCTTCTGGATTGGAAAGGAATTAGTAAGAATAAGATGCACATAAGGTGAAGGTACGTGTATACTGAATGAGACGGAAAGAAAAGATCAGTCCTGCCAGATCTGTTTGTGACTTGATAAAGCCCACCGTGTGGGCGAAACGTTGTCAATAAAAGATCACATTATACTACTTGTGTGTTTATTTTCCTATCGTGTCGGTATTTTATACCATTTATTTTCAGTCCTGCCAGAGTGGGAAAAAACACAGTAACATGTTTTCATTTGACAGGACAGTAACCCTCCAAGGAGTACTCCTTGGAGGGTTACTGTCTACCGACTTCTACCTGAGTAATGCTAAATGTGATAAGGAGACATTGGCTATACTGCTTAATGAAGAGGTTGCAGCTACAAGTAATGTTATAATACCAACACTCAGGAGGCCTGTCTAATATTCTCAATATATAGTGAATAACTGAATTACCTTCTTATGTTTAATCTTGTATGTGTGTGTGAACCATAATTATTTGTGTACGTAATGAGGTCTGGTCACAGACCGGGCCGCAGGGGCGTTCACCCCTGGAACTCTCTCCAGGTAAACTCCAGGTAATGTGCAGCTTTGTTGAGTTATGAGATGTGGTGTTGATGATGGTGATCGTGGTGATGGCGGTAGTAGTGGTGGTGGTGGTGGTAGTAGTAGTAGTGGTGATGGTAGTGGTGATAGTAGTGGTGGTGATAGTGGTGGTGGTTAGAGGGGACTGGGTAGGGAGGGGGAGAGGAGGGAGTGTTGCAGAGTGTAAACACACAAGGGGTGGGACGCGCTGTTGTCAGGTGTGTGAGGCTTGTGGCTAACGAACCATCATCAGCTTACTCAGCTCACCATGGACCCAACGTCACCCACCGTCCACGTTGGGTAATAATAATAATAATTAATAATTAATAATAATAGTCTTTTTCTAAAAGTACTTAATACAACTGATGCAGACTTAGCTGACCTCACTGGCATCCTATATAGAAAGCACTAGTTATGCAGAGCATTTCAAACAACTTGTTACCCAAGATACGACCCACAACATTCTTCTAACAGGGATCGATCCGAGGACCTTCGGTGTGAGAGCTGAGGACCCAGCGTTAGACTGCTCTTGTCCTGGTAGGGGGCTTAGATGGTTCTCGGTTTACTCTGTACTCAGTCTCAATGTGTTCTGTCTGCCCTTCCCCAATATGCTTCTGTCTACACTGTAGTCCAAGGAATTCAGGAGCGGTTAGTGCGTTTTCACGTGCGGCACAAACATTTGTTGGTGCCTGGGCCTCGTTTGTGTCCAGGAAAAAAGTGCAGGCACATATTGAGGCCAAGGCTGCTGTAGCGAGCCCACTTTGCAGTAGACTTTTGCTTTAGTGACTTCATGGGCCATATCCACATATATGTGCTTGGGAAGTGACGAGCCCAGTGGGCCCTACACACTGGAAACAAGTTATACAGGGCGTGGGTGTTTGTTTTTCTTTTTTAACAGAAATCGTCACTTTGACATAAATCTGTCGATTTAGGATCAGGCCCACACATATCACTCAAGTCACCTGTTCACTAGTATGATCTCCTTCCCCCTTTTTCCCCATCCCGACAATTTGTCCTTTCTGCCTTCGGCATGGGTTTTTAAAATTGCTGTGTTTGTTCGTTGGATGGGAAAGTGGCCTCTATTGGATAATAAAAGAAATCTTTAGATATAAATACTTAGGAAACATTTGATCACGCAACATAAAATATTTTCAGGAACATTATAAAAATTGCCGAGGGTAGAGCGGAGGTGCAACCGACTAGAGATGTAGTGGAAGTTGTTCCTACATGGATTCAGTAGTGTTGGAGTCAAGCGCACTCATTTGTTGGGAGCTTTGAGGAGAAGCATGTGCTCACGTTTAACCTTTCCACTCTCTTCATCCTCATCCTCCATCAATTACAGATAGGCAAGGACAGTTTCCCCACAGGTTTGTTTGTTGATAAAATAAAACTTTTTAGAACTGCACGAACATACGAAGACTGCCAGGAAATTTGAACTTAATGCGAGAATACTCGTACAAGCAGTTTCTAGAGAGTCCCTAACAGTAAAATAACGAAGATGCCAGACCAGGAACAACGCATTATTTATTAGAAAACCATAACTATCGGACAAAGAAAAAGGAAAAGTGGTTGGCATTACATTTCTCTTTAAGCGCTCAGGAACTGGACAACATACACGGCGTTTGAGCATCAGACCAATATAGACAAGGCAAACTGATATGAGGAACCAGAAAGGGGACACAGATGGAAGATGAGAACTCAAAGGAACCAAAGGCGCTTTAAAAGAAGTGTAAGGCTAGTGATACTATGGAATAACCTAGACAAAAAAGTAGAGGCTTAGTCCTTACCAACTCGATAGTAATTAATGTGTACACAGTGGTCTAAACCAACTGCTCTAGAAGACTGAACGTAGAGAGGATCAGGAACTGGAGCTCAAGTCATTGCAAGCACAAATAGTCAAGTATATACGACAGTTAAATGGGGTGCAAGGACGTGCTTGTGGATCCCTGGGTGTACTGCTCCCTCCCATGTAGGGGTACCAGGGATGATCCTGCTTTTGTGCGGGTCCAGGAAACAGGGAGAGAAGAGAATGCAAAAGGAGAGTGAAAAACAAAGCTTACAACAATAGCAGGAAGGGGTGGAATGAAGGGGCTGGTATTACAGCTGTGGTGTTGGTTTGGTTAGTAGTTGAACGTGTAGATTAGTGCGTGTGGATATTGGTTTTGTTTTGTTAATTATCGTTTGGATCAGTTATTGTGTAGTAGCTACAGTTTACCAAAGGGCTGAATTCTTTTTAATAGAAACCGAGTTTCTCATATTTAGACCACTACCACCATCCCTTAATCCCATTGCTTAGTACAAGCGAAGTAGAGTTTGTTCATAATGTTCAGGCCTGTTATCTCCAGGCTAGTGCATGTATGTATGCATTAGGAAAGTAACAGTTTTGAGAGAGAGAGAGAGAGAGAGAGAGACAGAGAGAGAGACAGACAGAGACAGACAGACTGTCTGTACGTGCAAAGTGATATTCATTTGGTTTTCAGTAACTGAAGAATACTACTACTGATTGGCTTCAAACTGTTATTGACGCTTCATGCTGTAAGATGCCCCATAAGTTTAGTAGGTAGAAATTTCAAATTTTACTGAAATAGGTAAAACAAAATTTTTTGATCGGCTTCAAACTTTTACCTTTGATGGGTTGTATTGAAACACAGCTTGTCACTTACTGTGTGTAAATTTCAATTTGCCAATTTTATTAAGCAAATTGTTTTCCCATGTAATAACTAGATAATGTATCTTTGGATCAGCTTCAAACCCTAAATAGTGATGTATCTTAATAGGAAGTATTTTGTAGTAATTTCGGGATGTGTTGGTGCCAATGCGTTTTTTTTTTTTTGACAATTTTATCACTGGATATTTAAAAAATAAAAAAACGATATTTTCTTAGCGGATGGTAGAGAACTTTAAATAGAATGTAAATGAGAAACGTAAACTGGAAATAAATAAAACTCCTCTATTTTATGGTGTTTTTAAGTTTAACGAAGGGAGCCTTTCCTATTTTTTTTAACATTCTCAGCCACATTTTCATATATTCTATTTTCATAATTTTTTGTTTATTACTCGAGAACAATTTATTGGATCGGCTTCAGATTTTCAGCTTGCATGCGTGGGTGCCCTATGCACAGTGCTACATAGGTCATTCCCAAATTTTCATTGGGTGATAGGTGGAGAGAGGCTCTTGTGATAGGCTTCAATATTCAACAGTGGTGTATTTACTGGAGTGTGTAGCAGCCTGCTACGAATTGGGGCTAAGCACGACATTTTATATTTGAGTAGTATTCCAATTGACCTCGTGTATCATTCTAAGATGTTGCTCTTTATTATATATATAAATGCTAATATTGTATTATATTGTTTTGTTAGGCGTTATATTAAGCATGTGATTTTCATGTAGTGGGAAACCACTAGAGTGGCGGTTACTAGTTCAGGTACTGGTCTGTCTCCCTCAGTCACGTGATCCAATCTGACGTCACCTTACCGATCACTGGTACAGTTAGTAGGTTCACACACTCACTCGTGAGTAGGTTCACACACTCACTCGTGAGTAGGTTCACACACTCACTCGTGAGTAGGTTCACACTCACTCGTGAGTAGGTTCACACACTCACTCGTGAGTAGGTTCACACACTCACTCGTGAGTAGGTTCACACACTCACTCGTGAGTAGGTTCACACACACACTCGTGAGTAGGTTCACACACACACTCGTGAGTAGGTTCACACACTCACTCGTGAGTAGGTTCATACACTCACTCGTGAGTAGGTTCACACACACACTCGTGAGTAGGTTCACACACTCGTGAGTAGGTTCACACACACACTCGTGAGTAGGTTCACACTCACTCGTGAGTAGGTTCACACACACTCGTGAGTAGGTTCACACACACTCGTGAGTAGGTTCACACACTCACTCGTGAGTAGGTTCATACACTCACTCGTGAGTAGGTTCATACACTCACTCGTGAGTAGGTTCACACACACTCGTGAGTAGGTTCACACATACACTCGTGAGTAGGTTCACACACTCACTCGTGAGTAGGTTCACACACTCACTCGTGAGTAGGTTCACACACACACTCGTGAGTAGGTTCACACACACTCGTGAGTAGGTTCACACACTCACTCGTGAGTAGGTTCACACACTCACTCGTGAGTAGGTTCACACACTCACTCGTGAGTAGGTTCACACACTCACTCGTGAGTAGGTTCACACACTCACTCGTGAGTAGGTTCACACTCACTCGTGAGTAGGTTCACACACTCACTCGTGAGTAGGTTCACACACTCACTCGTGAGTAGGTTCACCACTCACTCGTGAGTAGGTTCACACACTCACTCGTGAGTAGGTTCACACACTCACTCGTGAGTAGGTTCACACACTCACTCGTGAGTAGGTTCACACACTCACTCGTGAGTAGGTTCACACACTCACTCGTGAGTAGGTTCACACACTCACTCGTGAGTAGGTTCACACACTCACTCGTGAGTAGGTTACACACTCACTCGTGAGTAGGTTCACACACACACTCGTGAGTAGGTTCACACACTCACTCGTGAGTAGGTTCACACACTCACTCGTGAGTAGGTTCACACACACATCGTGAGTAGGTTCACACACACACTCGTGAGTAGGTTCACACACACTCGTGAGTAGGTTCACACACCACTCGTGAGTAGGTTCAACACACACTCGTGAGTAGGTTCACACCACTCGTGAGTAGGTTCACACACTTAGACCCCACTCGTGAGTAGGTTCACACCTCGTAGTCAACTCACTGTGAGTAGGTTCACACACTCACTCGTGAGTAGGTTCACACATCACTCGTGAGTAGGTTCACACACTCACTCGTGAGTAGGTTCACACACATCACTCGTGAGTAGGTTCACACACCACTCGTGAGTAGGTTCACACACCACTCGTGAGTAGGTTCACACACACACTCGTGAGTAGGTTCACACACTCACTCGTGAGTAGGTTCACCACACTGTATATTCACATCACTCGTGAGTAGGTTCACACACTCACTCGTGAGTAGGTTCACACACTCACTCGTGAGTAGGTTCACACACTCACTCGTGAGTAGGTTCACACTACTCGTGAGAGTTCTCACTGTGAGTAGGTTCCACACTCACTCGTGAGTAGGTTCACACACTCACTCGTGAGTAGGTTCACACACTCACTCGTGAGTAGGTTCACACACTCACTCGTGAGTAGGTTCACACACTCACTCGTGAGTAGGTTCACACACTCACTCGTGAGTAGGTTCACACACTCACTCGTGAGTAGGTTCACACACTCACTCGTGAGTAGGTTCACACACTCACTCGTGAGTAGGTTCACACACTCACTCGTGAGTAGGTTCACACACTCACTCGTGAGTAGGTTCACACACTCACTCGTGAGTAGGTTCACACACTCACTCGTGAGTAGGTTCACACACTCACTCGTGAGTAGGTTCACACACTCACTCGTGAGTAGGTTCACACACTCACTCGTGAGTAGGTTCACACACTCACTCGTGAGTAGGTTCACACACACACTCGTGAGTAGGTTCACACTCACTCGTGAGTAGGTTCACACACTCACTCGTGAGTAGGTTCACACACACACTCGTGAGTAGGTTCACACTCACTCGTGAGTAGGTTCACACTCACTCGTGAGTAGGTTCACACTCACTCGTGAGTAGGTTCACACACACACTCGTGAGTAGGTTCACACACACACTCGTGAGTAGGTTCACACACACACTCGTGAGTAGGTTCACACTCACACTCGTGAGTAGGTTCACACTCACATCTTCCCTTTAAAGAGTAAGAGTCTACTGGAGAAAACTGGCTTTTAGCCACTACATTTCTTCGGAAGTCATCAGCTGTTCTCTCGTAGAGAAGACAGTTCACCCTCACCTTTGGTGAGAGTCACACCTTGCTTAGTGGAGCTAACCTTAGGCCCCTCTTAAGAGAGGTTCCTTCGCGATCCTCCAACACTGGTCGGCCTTGTACCAGAGTTCCTTGGATGGAGTGCGGATGGCTGCATTAAGGCGCTCGTGATCCTCACTATATCTTCAAGAAGCATTCAAGTGTCTTTAGTGTGAAGAGTTCAAGGAGTTGCCCCTCGCAGTCAGTTGCGTCAACGAACTCATTTCATATCGACAGAGTCGATATGTGTATTAAGTGTAGAGACTATCGATATGAGTATCAAGTGTTTTGGTGGAGACCATTGCAATTTGGATGAGAGTAGTGAATACGCTATGTTCTGAAACACGTTGTAAAGTGTTAGTGAATTTGAAAGTGTTATTTATTACTTCACGCTCATTGAGATGTATTCTAGAAAATGGCTGTAATGTTTGTGACTATCTCAGTGTAAATATCCTATGAATGTTATAGTGTTGCCTTTTAAAAAAAATAATATAAAACCCTTCTGCGGTTTATTAAGTAGCTTAATAAATATCAGAAAGAACCTTTAATTATTTCCAATTGAACCCTTAAATGAATTTGTTTTGAGCAGGATATGTTTTCCTGTTCCTTTGTTGCTGGAAGGGCTTAACAGGCTTTCTTATTGCCCTAATCGCAACATAGCCATTTTGCCATTTTTAATCTCGAAATGGTATAGTATTTTGCGTTATTGCATTATTTTGCATTGTTGCTAGTGATGGGCTAGGAACTGGATTTATCTTGCTTGGATCGAATTTAAATGCCTCCTATTCCACAGGCGCTATGTGACTTACTGATCCACCCCTTTGAAAGTTAATATTGTGTCATTGATAAGATACGGTGATGAGGTAGACGTTGGGAGGATGTGATGGATGACTGTAAATGACGCAGAGTGAAGGATGGTGAAGGAAGTCGTCGGACGGACTGTTACATTAAAGATGTAGGTGTGAGCAAGGATGTGTTGTGCGTCCTGATACTGGAAGGCAGTGTTGGGTAGACAGCCCTGGGCGGCAAGGCAGCAAGCATGAAGGTCACTTGTTCCTTTGTCAGCACTCTTACCTCAGGCGCCTTGCAATATTTCTTGATCGAGAAATTGAGAACTTTCCTTTGTTTGGTTTCTCCCTTAACGTTATTTTTTAATTTATGGTTCTCAGAATAAGTTCTTGTTTGCAGTGATCTCTGATGCATTTTCATTCACACTAAATCCTTTAAGGTAAATGGAAAATGAAAGCTAATTTGGTGCAAACTGAAGTATATAATACTTGAGAGACAATTTCCGGGAATTCTTATTTGTAATTTACTGTGTAATGGACCTCCTCATCAGTTTCATTTATTAAGTCTGCAGAGACCTCTCTCTCTCTCCCTGCGCTTATCTTCCCATCCTTACACATGGAAGAATAAGAATGTGCAAAACAAAGAGGACGAAAGAAATAAAGAATCAAGCAGGAGAACAAGACATACTGTTAAAGATTAGAAGAGAAGTTGAAACATTCCAAGAAAGACAGTGGTTAAGGGCAGCGTATCAGCAACTGCTTCACAACCACAGAAGAACAGAGATTGTAAAAGAACCAGTAATAGGACTTAACTTACGAAGAGGGTATACTAACAGAAAACAACAGATGGTTACGGGGAGATAAACAGGAAATTGAAAGTGATCTGTGTAAAGAAATCATGGGGGATACCGGAAAGCGGAGAGGGAAGTACATACAGGCAGAGTGTAACCTCCAAACATTAGAAAAGAATGTGTTGAAACTACTGAGAGTGGATACCACGAACACTATGGGGCCAGAAGTAGTACCTTAATGCGTCTAGAGCGAAAACACTGTATGAACGTGTGGTGAAGCTATGCAATAAGCTGCGAAAAATTGTGTACTCGTACGTGCCGGACAGTTGATGAACTGCCCGGCAACTACTGGGTAGTAGATGGATGGTGGATTTTAAGAGGAATTAATCTTAGAAGACCACGAATCTGGGGAATGAATCCTTAATTAGTAGTAGATTGGTAGAGACAACCGTGTAGCAAGATAATACCGCCCTGTCGTGGGAATGTTTGACGGAAACCTCTTAAATGTTTTTCACTTCGGCAGGAGTGCTGATTTTTTTGTTTATCTCGCAAACATAAAAGATTACAGGCGAAATATTTCAACTTTCTACCAGCATTGTATGCACTATTTTCCTTCACTTCAAGATAGTTCTTATTCCTATAACATTTCCTTTACAATTTATGAGAGCAAGTACCATGTTTACCTCACGACCAGTGGGACAGCAGTTCAGTCCAACATAACATTAAAGTCATACATCTTTGTAATCTATGTTTATAACTATTTTATATTTATTATTATATTAAAGTTTGATAATTATTGTTCTCTCTCACCCTCCTATATAGTTGTATACAAATTTGTGGAAATATCCAAACTACTTAGAAATTACCTCTTACCTAATTTTCCATCATAACTTTTCTCTTTCCTTCCGTCCTTTCTTCCTCACTCTACCGTATACACTCTCGGTGTTTTCCCAGGAGTATAGTTCGGGGCCACCGTAAGGGCGCTGCGCCCCCAACATCTCTGGTGCCTCATATCTGGCACCCTCTTACGCCTTGCCGCTCTTTAGTTTATAAATCGTGTCTTTTTAATAATTTCAGCGTTCCTTTAGCATAAATCAGGTCTCTGAATGATGATAGCATTCTTTGTGACCTGCGTCCGTGTAGCGTCAACAATGGGTCTTTGAATCCTATCAGCAATCTTTCTGCGTCACCTTTTAGCATATGTTCTTAGTACTTGTTTTGTTTCACCCTTGTCCTTGCTTTCTTCTGGCTTCAGTCTTCCCTCCTTATTGTTTACCCCGGGCTCCCTCCTTGCCTCTTTAAATATCCATCATATAGTGCAGTCGTCGTAAGGTTGATAGTGGTGGCTGTGTGCGTCTTGGTTATGAGTGCATCTTTTCAAAAGTAAGAAGTGTCTTGGAATAGTTAGACGTTGACTCTCCTGAGAGTTTGCTGCTGTTGCTGGTTCAGTTTCTGGCAACGGTCGTTATATTGGTTGTTATTGTTACTTTCGTACCTAGATTGATTTTTTGCCACCTGGGTGACTGATCATACACAGTTTGTTTTTGTATATTAAACAAGAGTATTCGTAATTGGAATAATTGTATCATTTGCATAGTTATGGAGCACTTTTGATTTTTTTATATCCGTGACTATCTGAAAAGACAATGATTATTTTTTTCTTCTTTGGGTAAACTTATCTTGATAGGAAACGGTAGTTAGGTTAAAAACAAAAAAAAAGTCGGATGTTTTTCTGGAGCGAGCGCTGCACCAGGAAATTGTTTACATGCCGCCAGTGCCCCCTGGTGGGGACGATGATGAACATCACAAGTTCACACTTGCAAATCCCGTCTTTTTATTATCTGGTTTTATGGTTACCAGTTAGCTTGGTTAACCAGCTTGATTGTCAGAGAAGGAAGGAAAAAACCTGTCATAAAGATGAGGGGTTAACTAGTATGATGAAATATATTCGAATGCAACAGTGAGGAGCGACACAAAGGTGGTGACCTTGGATACCGGGAGGCCGTTGAGCCAGCAAATCATTAGTTGCCCAGGGTTGTGTACACGAGTGTTCCCTCAGGCCATAATACATTGTGGAAGAGAGATGGTCATCAGTCAGGGGGAGTGATGATGCCTGTATCTATTCTATTTCCACTTGCTCTTGACCTCTCCACCATTGTCAAATTCTTCATATAATTTTGAACACGCTTATTTTGACCTGATCCTGGCTGTTAGGATCACTTCACCAGATATTTACACTATAGTCAGAACTGTATGGAATCTCAGAAGTACAATACAGATCCTATAGCCAATAAGTGCAGTGTAAAATCCCATCTAGTTGAATGGAGAGGGGTGTACACATGTGATATACCTGTGACTGATTACGAAGGCTTTTCTAACCTGCCGACTTTTGGCTAAATTTCCTTGAGGGACTGTTGTACTAGGCTGTTGCCATGTAAAGATATTTGCCTTCTGGGCAGATATAAAAAAAAAATAGATGTTATTCCAAATTCGGCTGTTAATACATTTTAAGGTTTATTGCTGTCAAGTCAGTACATTTATTTGTGCATAAACGAGGTAATAAAACAATAACAGTAGAGAATGTAGTTATGGTTTGATATCAGCCTTTCTATTTTTCATTTATTATTACTAAAGATGTATCTCTTTTTCAGGTAATGGTGAAACGCCCATGAATGATCATTACGCCCAGAGTAAAATGACTGCTAACATTTGGAATTAGGTAAGTTTCTATTTATAAAAATTGGATACATCAGCAGTATATTACTACCCTATTCTATACAGTTATGTAGTGGGGAGAAAAGCTAGCTATATTTCCATACCGTATTCTATTAGACAGGGTGGGCTTCACACACTGTTGATATTTAATGATACCTACATAAAATAGTTTAGTAGGGAGAATAAAAATCTTAATTTCGTAAATACTAGGGATGCTGTGCAGTGACCTAGCCAGACAACCTGGACGTTTTTAGGTATCCTCCAAAATTTGAATAGTTGCTTGTATTTTTTCTCTATCTTCAAGGGTTTCTAATTTCAGAACACCACATTCTTTGAGAAAGGTCCATGTAACTGACATTCGCACCAACCCCCTCATTAATATAAAGACCATTCCCATTTTTTGTTTTCATGCGATAACCTAAGCTGC
The DNA here is from genome assembly GCA_009830355.1 of Cherax destructor. Classification (NCBI taxonomy): domain Eukaryota; kingdom Metazoa; phylum Arthropoda; class Malacostraca; order Decapoda; family Parastacidae; genus Cherax; species Cherax destructor. The sequence continues at coordinate 119,536 of WNWK01003509.1, forward strand.
TTCTGATAAACTTCATACTTCCTGTTAACAGTGTAATAATTGTGTAGTACATATGTAAGAATAGTACCATTTATAGCGAGGCTCCCTCGCTAACCATGACTTCATGGTTAGCGGGGGAGCCTCGCTATAAATGGTACTACACAATTGTTAAATTGTTAACATTTCAGTACTGATGTATTCTAATTAAAAAATTATTTGGCTTATTAGATCGTGTAGGTATCAATTTTCCAATTGTATTTTTAAAAGGGTGAGGTTTTTTCCCCGCGAAATAGCATGAGTATGCCTCATGCTAACATCTTCAGGCGTTTATGACTGTTGCATCTTATGAGGGAAACGACAACATCGTAAATTTGGGAAATGTAGGTATAAATTTGCCAATGTACCAGTTATCCGGTTACTGGAGGATGCCTCTTGTGGTGAGCTTCAAACTTTTTGCACAGCTGAGTTTAGCTCAAGGGATAGTTCAAGTTATTAGTCGTATTTGTGAATCCCAATTTGCCATTTTTTTTAAACTGTGATATTGATTTCAGTAGCTGAAGAATGCCCGTCTTGAAGGACTTTCAAATGTTTAATGCTGATATATTATACTTAAATGAAGGTTCGGATTGATCTTGGGCTGTGCAAATTTGCCAACTGTATTTAATATGACTGTAAATCCCAACAGATCGCTTGCAGCACTCTGTTATAACAATGGTTTACAATCTTGTAATTTCGATTTTGCGAGTCATTGATAACGACTTTGAAGGGACAAGAAAATTGAGCTAGATCTTGCCACATCCACGCTGGTGTAAGTCATCTGTAAAAGCCTGCGTTGTATACACAGTGAAATGCTAGTTTCACGACAGACTTGCCTTGATTTGAACCGCATCCATTCTGCGAGTAGTAAATATGCATTCTGTACAATAACAGAAGAATGTATCTTCTGGTTGGTTTCATACTTTCACTGCTGATGACTTACGGAGAGAGATTGTTTATAGTGAGTCTTTTAGCTTCTGATGTGCTATTGTTATTAATAAAATCTTTGGAGATTCGCACTTATTCTTTATATATATTATACACACATACATACACGGGGGAGTTGAATGATAGCTCTAGGCCTTTCGTGTTGCATTTAACACGAGCTTGCAGTGCTGCAGAAAAAGTTCAAGCAAATACACTTCCTCTAATCGTATTTGCTTGGACCACCTCTTTTCTGCAATATTGCAAGCCAACTCCTGATGTGTTGATTGCAACACGAAAGGCCTAGAACTATCATTAAACTCCCCTGTGGTTTTTGTGTGTGTGTGTACTCACCTAATTGTACTCACCTAATTGTGGTTGCAGGGGTCGAGACTCAGCTCCTGGCCCCGCCTCTTCGCTGTCCGCTACTGGGTCTCTGCTCTCCCTGCTCCATGAGCTCTATCATACCTCGTCTTAAAACTATGTATGGTTCCTGCCTCCACTATATCTTTCTCTAGACTATTCCACTTCCTGACTACTCTGTGGCTGAAGAAATGTTTCCTGACATCCCTTTGACTCATCTGAGTCTTCAGCTTCCAGTTGTGTCTCCTTGTTTCTGTGTTCCCTCTCTGGAACATCCTGTCCCTGTCTACCTTGTCGATTCCCCGCAGTATTTTGTATGTCGTTATCATGTCTCCTCTGACCCTTCTTTCCTCCAGTGTTGTTAGTCCTATTTCCCTCAACCTTTCTTCATAGGACAGACCCCTGAGTTGTGGAACTAGCCTTGTCGCAAACCTTTGCACTTTCTCTAGTTTCTTTACGTGCTTGACCAGGTGTGGGTTCCAGACTGGTGCTGCATATTCTAGTATGGGCCTGACGTACACGGTGTACAGTGTCTTGAACGATTCCTTGTTTAGGTAACGGAACGCTAATCTTAGGTTTGCCAGTCGCCCATATGCTGCCGCAGTTATCTAGTTGTGGTTGCAGGGGTCGAGTGTGTGTGTTTGTGTGTGCGCGTGCGTGCCGAATAGGTAAAATTGGTCAATTAGCAGGAACTCGTTTAAAATTAAGTCCTTTCTAAAATTTTCTCTTATACATTTAAAGATATATTTTTTTCATTTATATTAATGTAAAAATTAATAATTTTGTACCAAAAGAACCTTAGAAAACTTGCCTAACCTTATTATAACAAGCGCAATTTAATTTAACCTAATCCAACTAAATATATTTTAGATAAGTTTACAATAATTTAATAATAAACAAACACAATGAAATATTTTTTTCCGTTAAGTTCAGAATGATGATTGCGAAATTATTGCATAAATAAATTTTCGATTGTCCTATTCGGCAAGAAGAGCATTGCTATTGAAGCCAAAATCGCAAGTTCTACCTATTCGGCACTACATTATATATATATATATATATATATATATATATATATATATATATATATATATATATATATATATACACACACACTAACATTTTCTAGCAGCATTTAAAACAATGGGCAATGCTCGAGGTTGAGAGCACAGAAATAAAGCGAATCAAGTTTGACTAGAGAAAGTCCGGTTAAGGGAAATAAGAAAGGGCTGTGGCCATCATAATAGCAAAGCGGAAGCTCAAGTGTTTCCTGGAATCAGTGGCCCCTCGGCTGCTCAGTCTCTGACCTCCTCCTTGATGACTCTTGGTGCCTGCAGCAGCAGCAGCAGTCCCACGTGCCCAGCTCAGCCTGGCTTATTTGGAATGGTGTGGAGGAACCTTCGATTTTTTTCTTCCTTTCAGATATGGCATCCATAGACCAGGTATACCACCAATCCTTTGTAAACGAAGTATTCAAGTAGACCACCAATATTATAAACACTGAGCGCGGATGAAGTAAAATAGAGTATAAAACTCTCTCAAACCATGGAAGGAAATGTATCTGTGGATCACCGTGTCTGAATATATTATATACTGTTACACAATACATACTGTAATATATATATGAGAAGCTGGGTTGCATAAGTTTGCAAAAGATACACAAATTCAAACCACGGTACGGGTGGGGATTGAACTTGCGGCGAGAGTCTTAAAACTCCAGGCCAGCGCGTAAGCCACTGGGCCAGCTAGCTCCAGTGGCTTACGCACAGCGAGTTCAATCCCCACCGTATCGCGTTTTTTTTGCAATAGTGTCATTACGATTTCGTGAGTCATACAAATCTATCTGTAATATTAAAACAGTGGTAGTGAAAAATATTTACAGTGAAAAGCAGGGATTCTTTAAATACATATAAGAGATTAAAGTATATGCATCGGATCCAAGAGTTTTCAGTGCCCACCACTCACTCTCTCTCAAGATTTCTACCAACTGTTTTTGGTAAGCTGACCTGTGGTATTATGTGGTATTGCGTGTCACAAACGCCTATTGTTCCTATTGATTATTTTCTGTGTCACTGGAGGTTTACATCAGCTTTAAGGTTTGATGTGTCCACTGTTGATACTACTGTGGTACGTGTCATCCTTAAAGGATCATATGACACCCAGTTTTGTATCTTCAGAAATAAGGGTGACACACCACTACCCTAGAAGTAGTTTTTCATGATGGACCCAAGAAGTGACACTGAGTCAAAGTTACTAGGAAAGTGAAGACATCTAATGTCCAACTACACGTATGTTTACATTATTTGCATGGTCACACTTTTGAAAGGCATTCACAGTGTGTTAGGCGAGTGGTATGTTTACATACTGAGACATGTTAGGCAATACTCATTACCACGGCTAGGAATGAGAGAGAATAACTCCATTTCCTTCAAGATTGATTTAGCCTTACTGCTATTCTAGTACAGTACTATAAATGAGGCTTCCTCCCTTCGAGGAAAGTACTTTTTAATGCTGGTGCGGGGCTCTTTATATGGCCTGAGTTACCCTCATCTTTCTTGATTACCTCACATTCTCCAGGCACTGTATAACCCCTATGGCTTTAGTACGTCCTCGCTATAATGTTTTTCCCCTCAACCCCTGGTATTGTGTTGCATATTGTTTATATAAATTTTGACTAGGTTTGGTAAGATTTAGCTATATTAATATTCATTGCAGCCAGATTTCTGTTGTAAAGTTAATGTTGGGGTAAATTTAAGCAAGTATGTATGCTATGTTAATTAGCGTCAGTGTTGATTTTCATCAATCTACAAAGAAATTTAAAAGTAAATGAAAATTTATTTGGCTGTTGTAGATAAAAAAGCTTTCCCAGCATCCCAGGCACCCTACGGCCCCTACGTGTTTAATGCTTCCCTCGGGAATGTGATAATTTGCTCTTGTCATCTGTTGATCTTAAGTGTCGCACGTCTGTTTTATTCTTCCTCATTTTTTCCCATCTTCCCATTTATCTTCATTATTCTCCTCCCACTCATCTTCATTATTCTCTTCCTCATTTTCTCCTCCTTTACCACTCTTCCTCATTTCCTCCAAATAGTAATGGAAAAGCCACAACATGATGAAACTAAGAAGCTATCCAGTTGGTGGCCAAACCAACCATACATAACCTGACTGAACACACACACATTGGCTGTATATAACTGGGGGGAGACATTGGGTGATTAGTTTCTTCAGCGCGCACGTGCTCTTCCCCAAATAATGTGTTTTCTCCTTGAGTTTCGCTCGTCCAGTTGAGAGAAGTTCCAGGAACAATTTAGTGGTTGTTTTTTTATCCACAATACCCCTATGTTGTGGCGCCCTCAACCATAAAAGCTCATCTCTGGGAAAATTATACTTCAGCGGCGACTCCATGCTTCTACGATCAACCAATATGGCGCATTTCATTTAATAAGGAAAAGGTTGGAGCACCACTCTTGTAGAGGTAAGTCGAGGGAAAGTGCAGGAGACTTGAGCAACTTAGTAACCTGAGGGTTAAGTTCATTTTTTCTTTTTACCTTCCAAGTCCTTGATACTGGTGAGTGTGACTCTTGATCTGAGGAATTGTGCTTGTCCTACTCTTCCTTGGATTTCACCTGATTTCCTACCATTCCTAAACTAAAGTAAATCTTGATGTTGGTAAAGTTTCTGATTAAAGATATTGAAGCTAATCTCTCCTTTCTTGGATCAAACCTGATTACTGCTGGTTTCCCAGGTGCTCTATAACCCTAAAGGGTTTGCTGCTTCCCCATAATTACTGACAGTCTGTTTTTACCACAACTGGACAAATATTCTTTGGAATACATAAATACATGAGGGTCGCTGAGACACGGATCAGCTCTTAAGAATTCCTCTTGAATGCCATCCTAGACGGAGCAAGTTTCTGGCAAACTTACTCTAGTTCTGAGAGAGGACAACACTCCTGGAATTCGTTCCTCGAGGCACGCTGTTGTCCCTGACTCAGAGGCGCCAGTTGACCAACACCGGCACCATTCACACTTAGTGCCACTTGCTCACTCATTCCCACATGGAAAAAATAAATTATTCCCACATTGAGAAAATAAATTTAGACTACCTTCACAGGTACAGCTTAATCAGCTAACTTAGTTAACTACCCCACACTTTGTAAAGAAATCTTTAAACGAGGTCCTTCATGGACCATAATAGTGTCTTCATAATGGACCGAAATACTCTTAAGTTTACTCTGCAAAATAAATGGCAGGACTGTTGAGACGATTATGTCTTAAGAAAATATATCCAAAATGTCAGAGAGGTATATAACCTGCTTTCTTTTAAACGTTTGGTTTAGCGCTTCTTTTTTATTATAATAATAATAATTTTAAACGTTTGTTGAGCTAGTTACTGGTTAAGATATCAGTTAATAGTTCCGAGGATTATCGACCCCGACCTTCACGGTCTCGGTCTCTTAAATTGGAAAAGAAATATTAAGGAAATAAGAACTATTAAGACACGCAAAAAAAAATGGATAAACGTATATTAAATGTGGGGTAGAAGTTTCCAAGATTGACCTGCCGTTTTACATATTAAATAAACAAAAAGACCATACCATGCTGGCAGGATGTTCAACTTTAACGAGCTTCTCTTGTATGCTCGTATGACAGGAATAGAACTTGCCTGGATGGTTGCTGTCTACCAACCTACATGAACATATCAGTAATTCAACCTCGGTTATCGCAACTCAAACAGGACAAAATTTTCACGTAGAGCCTTAGATCTAATATGTAATAAGAGGACAGCTTTGTGCATAGTCAAAACTAGGGCACAGAACTTAAAACTAATCTATTTAGAGAACATTTTGAAGTACTTGGAAGCAAAGGACGAAGCGGAGGTTCATTGATGCGGGTGAAAGGCTTCTGATCCTAGGAAATGTATCCTCCTTAACCCTCCTAGGATCTAGCTTAGTGTCTCATTACTAAGACGCTAGTCGTGTACATTATTATCCGGGTAAGATATATGATGTAAGATGTATGGCAGTACATCAGTGGTACAGGTACACATTGTTGCCAGGTTAATATGTATGGCAGTAGTACATCAGTGGTAACTCATCAGTGGTAACTCATCAGTGGTACATGTGTACATCGTTGCTCGCCGTCTCTGGGTTCAAAGTGAGAGGAATCTTTGACCAACTTCTGCCATACCTCTGATGTTTCTTTGAAGAAGACAAGCCGGTAGACTCGTTCGGTTTGATTGCAGATAAACCAGAAGTAGCTGCTTTCATCTGTGCGAGCGTTATCTTTGTATGTAGACCGCGGTGGTAATCGCTAATCTTGAGGCAGCCAGTATTACGTGAACAGTGTCTTGGCGTAGGACAAACATCGCAGATTTGTGTCTGCAGGAGGTAGTCCTGGTAGTTATTGGTTTCTGGCCTCTTGGCTCTTATCTCCTCGTATAAATGCTGTTTTAGTTGGAAGGCGTCAAAGGCACTTGTCGATAGACATTTAGCCTGCTCCCTCTCCTTTTTTTTTACTAGGTATGTGCACGTACGTACATACATACATACACACAGACGAGTTTGCTGGTGGGGGTGTAGATAATGGTGTTGGACACACCTTGACCGCTGTGATCAACATTCACAGGTGAATGCCACAACGTTTACCTGCTAGAAACCACCAGAAGCGTCAGTAGAAAAGTGAACGATCATAAGTACGCAGCTCAAATCAATTATAGGAGCACTGTGTGCGATGAACATAGAAATTCACGCAACTCCGACCATTTTCCAATTCAGAACTTGTAATAAAAGGACAAAAAAAATAGGAAATGTTATGAAATTGGTCTCCTCTTGACGTCAGTCACAGTCACACAACCAATGCGACTTCCAATTGGCAAAACATAAGCTGTGCAGACACTGAAGAAGGTTAGAGTTTACTGCCGAGACCTACCAACCACTACCGCTACCAGCCACTGCTGCTACCACTAACTTCTGATACCAGCACTGCTAACTTACCAACGTGTCTTATGATTTGCCTTGTTTAATTTCTTGTGTTTGCACCCGACTATTACTTGATTTTGCGCATAAATTGTACTACCACAAGGTATGATCTGTCAGCCTTGATACAGTCTTTTGTGCAGACGAAATGTCTTAAATTTGTGCTTGTGTGTCTTAATCAGCTAGAACGTCTCGGTATTCCCATACCATCTTATTACGAATACAAAGCAGAACTAGCAAGAGCCGTATCTCGCCACAATCCTGGAAACCGTGATACTCCGTATATTGATTGAATATAACAGGGAAAACTTTTATTATTATTTAGAGGAAGGGAGCCACGTGCTGCTGGTGCACATAATTTTGTTTAATTAAAAAAAAGTACGTTTGGTGTTCAACTACAATGGTAATTCCGACAGGTTGGAAATAGTGCAAAGTTAGATATCTTACCAAACGTTTCGTCTACACGAGTAGGCTTCTTCAGTCAAGTGGATTTAGTAGAATGAGTAGAGATGGCAGACATCATTTCGACTCTAGGCGAAACGTTTCGGAATAAATGCTATGTGAAATGCAAGCCTGGCTAGGGTCCACTTTTAAAACTGCTCTTTTCTCGTTCACTGTAATTTAGGGAGTGTTTCCCCGTAGAATGGAAGTGCTTACGGTGTAGCTGTACGTATGGCATACTGATGGTAGGAGTCAGTGACTGGGTTATTCTCGTCACTTGTTCTCTGTATTACTCAGTATGCAGTGTACACTGGTCGTTGTGCTGGTCAATATCCATTATTGAGCCGTGGTGCAACTTCACTGACAACCGGCACACACTAGTTCACATGTGATCTGAATGGAGAGTTATTTCATCTTGATGTCAGTGATTGAGATAGATTTGATGGTTAGTAAGCAGGTCGACTTTTGAGTTTGTGCCGTCTGAGCACTCTATTGTGCATACTGTGCTCATCCTGCGAGCAGTAGCGCTAAAAAAAACAGCACTATGGAGGTCACACTGGGTCTTTATCAGGCCCCACTGGGCATAGGTGGCCAGAGTGCTCTGTAACTATGACAACTACTGTTACTACCACTGGTCATAGTTACATGTTTAAAAAATATTAGTCATTACATATATTTCAATTAGAATGGATAACTAGAATCTTTAAACCACACACTTACAAGTCGGTGATACGTTATCACTTTTGCTCGCTAGACTGGAATACAGCTTTACACGAACATTCCCTTTTAAGGCAGACGAAATTGCAGATAAGAAGAAAGTAGAATGAGCAATGTACATATAAAGTAAGTCAGATACTGTACTTATATTATTGAGAACGCCTGAAGTCCCTTGAACTATACTCCCTGGAATGCTGGCGAGAAAGATGAATCATAATTTATAGCTGGAAAATTCTGGTGGGGGTTGGTTCGAAACCTGTATACAGAGATTACTCATGTGAGAGGAGACGGTTTTGCAGATGATGCAGAATACCCCAGAGATAAGAAACGGTGCATTAAGAACCTAATTTTGAAAGATACATGAAGGATACCCAGTCCCAGACCAGGCCTCCTGGTGGATCAAGGCCTGATTAACTAGGTGTTAACTGCTGGCCGCACTCAGTTCACACCCCCGGCTGGTAAGCAACTGATTTGAGGAATTTATCAAGTTCCTTCTCGAAGACAACCAGAAGTTTGTTGGTAATTCTTGAAAAGTGAAAGACCTCAGATATTCATGAGTTTCTTAGTGTACTCGTCGCGCCCCTGCTTATTATTAGAGATACTTTGGACTGTCTGCCAAGTCACTTGCTTTTCGCACTGATGTCGGTGTGCAGGTTTAGGATCAGTCCCTCCAGGATTTTCCATTTGTAGATTATAATATACCTTTCAAACATTCCAGGGAGTATAGTTCAGTTTCCAGTAGTTCCATTGAAAGATTCGACTTCGTCCTGTATTCCGTTTAAGTCTTTAGTGTTTATTTATATTAATAAAACTCGACAAGTGTAAAGGGTCCAAGAGTTTTAAAGAACTTTAGGAACTTGAATAGTTCCTAAAGTGACTTCCTGATCAGCCGGATGTAGTACATACATTGGACTACATGCTGCTAGTACCGACAGCTGTAGGGGCGATGATCATCGTAATAGACTAGGAGGAGGTAGACATGTTGAAACGTTTTTGCCTACACAGCAGGCTTCTTCAGTCAGATATGCTGCATGACCCTTGTCGGTTTAGCGCTTTATTTGATTATAATTCAGTCAGATACAGAGGCAGGTGTAGTAGTGAAGTGAAGATGATGTAATCAGTCCATCAACTTTGGAGAAATACTAATTTGAGGTGGTCAGTCTCTCAGCCCTGGGAAAGAGTTCAGCTCCATGGTCTAGAACGATATCGTTCCAGACCATGGAGGTCTGGCTAAGGGACTGACCACCTCAAATCAGTATTTCTCCAAGGTTTGGACTGATCACATCATCTTCATTTCACTACTATGTTTACATGTGCTGGTTTTGATAATGATTCTGACATTACCTGAGTTGGTCAGTAGCTGTGAAGGAGGGGTCTTGATGACGGTTAGGGGCTCTGAACGATCTACATAATGGACATTCCTGACCTTAGTTATAGGTTAGAATACTTTAAAATTAATTAAAAAATGTACATTTAACCGCCAGTATAAACAAAATAAAACTGAGACTAACAGTAACAGCGTAAACACACAAAAATATATTAATATGGTCTATTTCGTTGGAAATTAAACGTTCGTTATGTACGATATCATTAACGGGTTGTATGGTACCTAGGCCGACCATTGCGAAGGTTAGGACGACTCCTGACTGTGGCTGCTGGACTGTTATCTAACTGGCACTGTTGGTGTAGTTATTTAATGTTGCTAGGTCCATAGAAGGTATTTCCCGAGTCTTCAGTACTAGCTGGTCCCACTAGCTATGAGGTGCACCAAAGCCATCTCATCATGTGTACACGAGGTACACATGATGCAGGCAGAGAGAGGCGTGGCAGTGTGGGCAGTCAGCCACAGAGAGAATAAGGCTAAGCGGTCAGGTCCACACCTACACCTTAACGGGTGGTCTGGTGGCTAGAGCTCTCGCTTCGCACACGGAGGGCCCGGGTTCGATTCCCGGCGGGTGGAAACATCTCGACGTGTTTCCTTACACCTGTTGTCATGTTCACCTAGCAGCAAATAGGTACCTGGGTGTTAGTCGACTGGTGTAGGTCGCAGCCTGGGGGACAAGATTAAGGACCCCAATGGAAATAAGACACAGTCCTCGATGACGCACTGACTTTCTTGGGTTATCCTGGGTGGCTAACCTTCCGGGGTTAAAAATCCGAAGAAATCTTATCTTATTAACGCGTTAGAAAACGACTGATGGGTTATGAGGCCTTATTGCACGGGTAGCTACTCTCCAGCAGCAGACATACAGTGGGCTCAGGGAGGTCCCTCCTAGAGTGAGAGCTTTTAAGAAAGCTTGTGGACCTTGATAATGAATCACAAAAAACTTATTACACTTGTAATCAACCTACGACATCCCAAGTCGCTAACAAGAAGGAAGACGTGTAGTGATGGTGGTGTGGTTATTGGCTAGTGGTGGTTGGAGGTGATAGTGGTGTGATTGGTTAGGGGGGTGGGATTGGCTGGTGATAGTGGTGTGATGATTGGCTAGTGGTGGTGATTGGTTAGTGGTGGTGGTTGGTGTAATGATTGGCTAGTGGTGGTGGTTGATGTAATGATTGGCTAGTGGTTGTGTGATGATTGACTCGGTGGTGGTTGTGATTGGCTCACTGGTGTGTTTGTCAATAACATACGGTATTGGTGGATAAAGCGTCAAATGCGGTATATTGCGATCCTTTGTTGACAGGGTTTCGCCCACGCAGTGGGCTTTCATAAAGTCAAAAACAGTTCTGTTTGTGACTTGATAAAGCCCACTGTGTGCACGAAACCTTATAAATGAAAGAGCATTATACGTACTGCATTTCTCTATCCATCTTGTTTTTTTATTGAATTTCTGTCTAACCTACAGTATTATACGTGTTGAGTTAAGCACCTTTTGTAAAAATTGTAAATATTTGTCCTGTTATAATACACGTTTAATAGACTAGAATTTGTTAATCAGGATTATTTCCTATTGTTTACAGCTCGTGTCAACAGATGAAGACCACGTCCATAAGTTATTTAAATACCAAAGAACATTTTATGGTTAAAGTATAAACCTGAGTGAGTTGTAGGGAGAGTATACTACAACAGTGGCTGCAACTATTCAGTTTTGAAGAGAAAGTTTATACTGTTGTCTGAAAATTGTGGGTTGAGAGTTTTGATTGATGGGTAATTGAATGTTTTCTCGTCATACGTTTAAATTAATATAACTGCAGCCTCTAAGAGCATTTGAATATATGGCGTCTTGTGATAAAGCTCCTTTCACGGGGGTAGTACCTTCATGGCATTGAAGGGTTCATGATCTTAGGAATTGGAGCAACCCTTCTTTGATAAATTAGATACATGTGCAACACTTTGGTATCTTTATTGTGGAAACGTTTCGCCCCACAGTGGCTTCATCAGTCCAGTGTAAAGAAGAATAGTGAATACCAGGAGATTGAGGTAATCAGTATTTCAGGCTGATGGACTGATTACCTCAGTCTCCTGATCTTCACTATTCTTCTTTGTATTGAACTGATGACGCCACAGTGTGACACAACCTTTCCACAATAAAGATACATAAGGTTGCTCATGTGTTCAGTTTATCAACTTGTCGGTTATCTGGACCATTTATCTACAGCTCTTCCTTAGGTCGACTCGATGCTTCCCATTTCAAGACAAATATTAAAGTTAGTATTGTGTGGCAGTTTAAATTTACTTGACTTGGCTAATAAGTTTAAAAGGGGCGGGTCAAATTAGAAAGTTTGTGATATATACGAGGAAGGGAGCGGAGGTACATTACACAAGTTGTTTATAAAGAGAGAACAACACTTAATGAAGTTGGTCCCGCATTAGAGCAGAGCTAGAGGCAACACCAGTTAATGTTCTTTCCCCTTCCTCCAGTCTTGAGTTGATATTTTATGGTTGTATTGAGTGACTGCACTAGCGGGTAATACGGAACGCGCTCTCAACACTGAGCATACATGTGTGTGTAATTATATATATATATATATATATATATAAAATAGTATGTCGTGCCGAATAGATAAAACTTACGATTTTGACTTAAATAGCAACTCTTTTCTTGCCGAATAAGGCAAGCGAAAATTTGTGTATGCAATAATTTCGCAAAATTCATTCTGAAACTAACGAAAAAAATATTTAATTGTGTTTATTAATAAATTATTGTAAACTTATCTAAAAATATATTCAGTTGCATTAGTTTAAATTTGCGCTTGTTATAATAAGGTTAGGTAAAATTTCTTAGGTACTTTTGGTACAAAATTATTAATTTTTACATTAACATAAATGAAAAAAATATATCTTTAAACGTATAAGAGAAAATTTTACAAAGGACTTATATATATAGTCATTAGTGTGTATATGTGTGTGTGTGTGTGTGTGTGTGTGTGTGTGTGTGTGTGTGTGTGTGTGTGTGTGTGTGTGTGTGTGTGTGTGCAATATAATCTCAAACAGGTGGGGATGGAAATCTGTGCGCTTATATACCTTTACCTTCGATATACCTATGATGAGTTCCGTGAGTTTTTCTACTCAGAGCCCGGCCTTGGGCCAGGTTCATCTGGTGCTTGCCTGGTCAACGAGGCTGTTGCTGCTGGTGGCCCGCTGACCCACATGAGGACCTGCACAGGACTGGCGGGTGCAGCATTTTCCACCTGACAACATCCTATAAATACTCACGTACCTTTCACCCAGGTAGATCTGTTTGTGACTTGATAAAGCGAAACTTTATCAATAAAGGATCACATTATACTGCTTATGTTTTTTTTATTTTTCTTACAAGAGTTTATTAACTGTTGTTTAGATAATTATTTCCACAAAGTTGTTTATCTCTAAATTTGAGTGTGACACTTGCAAGTTAAGACTCCTGCACAACTTTTCCCATTTTTTGTGATCTTTTTTCTTATAAAGTATGGTGAAGTTTTCACCATTAAATATTTAATACTCTTAGGTAGCTTAGCAGGGCCAGATGTTTTGAGCTTCACGTAACTAATGATCGTAAAGATTTATAAACTGAACAAAGTTGTCGCCATTAACACACAGGAAAGATAAAAGACTAAGATTTCTTCAGCAAATATTTGCTTCATAGTAAATGTAGTTAGATCTAGGTGAAATTCCAGAGGCCTTAAAGAGTGCAGACATAGCTCCTTTGCATAAGGGAGGTAGTAGAGCACTAGCTAAAAATTACAGACCAGTAGCCCTCACTTCTCACATCATAAAAATCTTTGAAAGAGTGATGAGACGGCAGATTACAAAGTTCATGGACCAGCACAACCAACATAACCCGAACCAGCATGGCTTTAGAGCGGGTCGATCATGCCTGTCACAGCTGCTGAACCATTATGACAGAATTACGGAGGCATTGGAGGACGACCAAAACGCAGATGTGATTTACACAGATTTTGCAAAGGCGTTTGACAAATGCGATCATGGAGTGATAGCGCACAAAATGAGGGCCATAGGCATTACGGGAAGGTAGGCAGATGGATTTTGAGTTCCTAACACAAAGAACACAAAAAGTAGTAGTGAACAGGGCAAGATCCAGCATCAGCGAGGTCAAAAGCTCAGTGCCCCAAGGCACTGTCCTGGCACCTCTGCTGTTTCTCATCCTCATAGCAGACATAGATAAAAACACCCAGCACACTTTTGTATCATCATTTGCAGATGACACTAAAATAAGCATGAAAGTCACTACGGTAGAGGACACTGAAAAATTACAGGAGGACATAAGCAGGGTCTTCCAATGGGCAGTGGAGAACAACATGACGTTCAATTGTGATAAGTTTCAGCTGCCTAGGTATGGAAAAAATGAAGAACTCAAAAGGAACACTATATACAAAACGCAAGAGGGTCACCACATAGAACGAAAGGAACACGTAAATGACTTGGGAATAATTATGTCTGCTGATCTGTCGTTTAAAGACCATAACAAGACAAAGATCACAACAGCCAGGAAGATGACGGGGTGGGTATTGAGAACTTTCAAAACAAGGAAATAATGCCGATGGTGACACTATTCAAATCGCTAGTGCTCCCTCACTTAGAATACTGCTCAGTGCTGACGGCCCCGTTCAGGGCAGGAGAAATAGCAGAGCTGGAACAAATCCAGAGATCGTTTACGGCTCACATTGAGCCATTGAAACATCTAAATTATTGGGAACGCCTTCAAGTCTTGAACATGTACTCATTGGAGCGGAGGAGAGAGATACATGATAATATATACATGGAAAGTACTTGAGGGCCTGGTCCCAAATCTGCACACTGCCATAACAACATACTGGAGTGAGAGATATGGGAGAAAGTGTAAAATAAACCCAGTGAGGAGCAGGGGTGCGGTGGGGACAATACGGGAGCACTGTATTAACATCCGGGGTCCCAGACTATTCAACATCTTACCAGAAGATATCCGAAACATCGCTGGAACCAGTGTAGAAGCCTTCAAGAGGAAACTGGACAAATATCTTCACCAGGTGCCAGATCAACCAGGCTGTGATGGATATGTGGGGCAGCGGGCCTCCAGCAGCAACAGCCCGGTTGACCAGGCAAGCACCAGACGAGCCTGGCCCATGGCCGGGCTCAGAGAGTAGATACTCTCGAAACTCTTCAAAGGTATATCAAAGGTATATGTTTTTTATGGTCTTAAACCTTCGTGACCTGACCTGCAGTAAAGGCAAGGAAAGTATTTATTTTTTAGTTTGTCCTCTGCTTGATGATGGTCAGGACGGGGCGACCTGAGACCAGACGCCACCACCTCTTCTCGTGACGTCTCGCCACAATCATAATTGTCAATATCATAATTATTTTTAAGGTTAGAATTTTTATGAGAAACGGCAACCACCTGGAACTTGATCTAATTGTACAGTATTATAGTTTAATAGATATTTCATAGATATTTAATATTTTTAATATTTAATAATTTCATAAATATTTAATATTTTTAATATTTAATTGATATTTTATGTTACATCTTTGGTGCTAGTTTTGAAGTACTCTGCAGCTTCTTCTGTAACCTCGCGTGCACTGGAAAATAATTCACGCATTTTCCAACGAAAGCATATTTAGTGTCTTTTTTTTTTTTTTTGGGGTGGGGTTCCTATTTCTTTATTGTGTTTAAAACTTGAAATGCGGCACTGCACTACGGGGCATTCCACTTACCCGACACTCACGCTTAAGCACTTGTTGCTTTCATCTTTCTGCCTCATTTTCGTGTTCAGCTTTTTGTTCATGCCTCTGCAGCCTTGTGAGATTGTCGTTTTAAGTCTTGAATTCATTATTCATGTCAGTAATTTTAGGAACTAGCCTGGTGGTAAGCATTTTTATATTTTCTGTACATTTTTTTGAGTTTGGTGCGGTATGGACTGCACCTGCGGCTACTCTAGATTACAACTCTCCCACATGTTAGACATAATGGCTGGACGACGTTTCGCTCAGACCTGCTCGGTTATCATTGCCTCTGGGTCACCCTACCTCGGTGGGAGACAGCCAGCCTATTTAAAAAAAAAATATTTCAATTCTGCCTTACTGTATATCACCCTTTACGGGAGACACTTTAATTTACATTAACACTTTGACCGTCACTCACCGAGGTAGGGTGATCCCACAAAGAAAACACATTCACTGTCACTCATTCAATCACTGTCTTCCCGGAAGCGCTCTGTCATTACAGCTCAGATAACTCTCCGAACTACAATATCCCTATCCCTCTTTTAAGAGTGCAGGTACTTTACTTGCCACCTCCAGGGCTCAAGTCCGGCTAACCGGCTTCCATGACTCCCGTTTTAAATTATTTTGCTCACATTCCAACAGCACGTTAAATCCTAAAAAAAAACACTTGCCTCCACTCGTATCTAACACGGTCACGCAAGCCGGTTGGATGTCCAAGCCCCTAACACTTAAAAAACCCATTTGCTTCCTCCCTCCAATCTTTCCTAGGACAACCCCTACCTCTCTCTCCTTCCACTCCTGATTTATACGCCCTCTTCATCATCTTAATCTGTTCCATCCTCTAAGTGTCCAAACCACCTCAACCCTTCCTTTGCCCTCTGAATAATACTTTTTGGTAACTCCGCACCTAATTTCCAAACTCCATATTCTCTGCATAATATCAACACTACATATTGCCCTAAAACACACCTCCACTGCCTCCTGTCTCCTTGCTGCAACATTTAAAACCCATGCTTCACACCCATAGTACCATCTGTCGACAAGTCCACTCCCAAATATCTGAACACGTTTACTTTCTCCATACTTACTTCTTCCATTCTAATATCCAATCTCTCATTGCCTATATTTTTTGATACTCTCATCACCTTGCTCTTTCCTATGTTCACTTTTAATTTAGTTTTACATATCCTACCAGAAGAACCATCATCGTCATAAAAACAACTGTGACAACTCTCACTTTCTATCAGATTCACAATCTTTCAATCCCACACTTCTCACCAACACCCTAGCTTTTGCTTCTTATACAACCCCCTCTATGAATATGTTAAACAATCATGGTGACATCACACATCCTTGTCGAAGGCATATTCTTAAATGTACCTCATACTTCTTCTCCCTGATTACTGCCTATACTGCCTACGTAACCCTACTGTCTCGTCTAATTTATTATCTTTCACGTCTCTCTTACTCGCCTATGACATTCTCCTTGTACCGCATCTACCTTTTACTCTCATCATAGCTTCCATTAAATAATGATCTGATATCTGTCGCCCCTCTAAAAATTTGCGCATTTCGAAGTCTGTCTATTAACCTTTCATCTTATACATAGTCCAACAAACTGCTATCATAACACCCTATATAGTATCTTGCATAATTATCCTCTTTTCCTTAAAATGCATATTACATATTACCACACCTTCTGTACATACTTCATTTAGAGACCCCTATTATCATTCACCTATGGCACTTCAGACTTGCCTACTACACACTTTACAACCATTTGTCTCACTTAAACATTGACTTTCCCCCACATCGATTTTCCCACTTAGTTCAAAACTCTATAAGCACTCTTAACACCTTCCAAAATTCTCTCTCTCTTTTCTACACTTTTCTTTTTCAAGTGCATAATCACATATTACCCACTTCTCACATCCCATCTTTATTTTGATCCATATAATTCTTTAATTTATACACTTAACATTCCCTCTTTCTATAATTGGTCATTTAGTATTACTGCCACTCCTTCTTTAGCTTTAATTCTCTCAGATACACCTGACCTAATCCCGTTTACGCCTCCCCATTGAATTTGTTACCCCCCTTTGGTTTGTTTTCACTTAGAGCTAGAATATTCAGTTTTTTTTCATTCATAATATTCACAAATAGTCTGTCTTCACATATATACTACACCCATGCACATTCAAACAACCCACCATTAAAATTTTCTCCTTTGTCCTTTTAGTAATTTATACATGAAGGGAGTATTAGCCTCTTGCTCCCGGCATTTTCGCCTTTTACAACATTCGTGCATTACGAAGGAAGAATTCATTCCAACTCTTCCATGGAAATGAAACCCCCTCACTAAGAGCAAGGACTATTAAGAAGTGAGTGTGTATTCACATACGTGTACATGCACAGCTGCATGTGACGGTATGAACTAGATGTAAGTAGTAGCAGCACGATGTACCTGTCGTCTTTCGTATTTGAGACAGACGAAAAATCACACCAGTAATCCTGCCATTGTGTAGATAGGTGTACCTTTCTCACTCAGTTGGAAGGACGGTAGTACGTCCTGTGTGGTTGCACACTACCATTCTACTACCTTCCATATTATCATCAGAATTACTGCTGGAACAAGTGTAGAAGTCTTCAAGATAAAACTGGACAAGTATCTTCACTAGGTATCAGATCAACCAGGCTGTGATGGATATGTGGGGCAGCGGGCCTCCAACAGCAACAGCCTGGTTGACCTGGCTAGCACCAGACGAGCCTAGTCCATGGCCGGGCTCCGAGAGTACCAACACTGGAAACTCATCAAAGGTATATATAGGGAAGTGTTCAACTCGTAGGTCATATAGCGCGTGGCTAATGCGAGGCAATCAGGTTTCATCAAAGGCTGGCGAAAATAGCCCCAGTTCCTCGGACAGTCCATAAGAGGGGTCACCTGGAAAGGTTTAGAATTCGTAGAGGCCATTAAACTAGAGTTCACTTTAAGGTGAATCTATCTCGACTGACGATCCGGCACAAACACCTCAGTCATAGCCACGTGTTTACAAGTGCTCCTGTTTTACCCTTGATCCTTCCCTTTCACTCTTGTGTAGCATGTGTTGTGCCACTGATGGTACGTGTTTTAGCAGTTTGCCCGTGGCTTAGGCCTTTCCGCCTTCCTAGTTACTTGGGTATCTTATAAATAACATACAATACCAACAAGTTGATGGGTAAGACGCATGTGAAACACTAGCAATTTTTATCAGTCTAATAGATGAATTGCACATCTGCAGACAGTAGACAAGGTGGAATGACAGTTTGAAGTAATCAGTCAAGACAGATTATCTTCTTGTACCAGGTCTGAGGAACTGGCTACCTCAATCTTTATTTCCTTGTTGACCGTTTTCTCCAGAGGTGTAATTTATCTCTATTCGTAGTGTTGCTCGTCCTACTCTTCATAATTACTTAGGTGCCTGCAGGGAGCTCGGTGAACTTTTCAAGAGTCTTCTGACATAATTTATTGGTTATTTAATTGATGCTGGTTATTTTAACTTAATATGATGGTATTTGTATTGGGTGTTTTTATTCGTTGCTTTGACCTTCACGGTCAAAGTGCCTCGTCATTGTCACAAATACTACTACTACAGCGTTAATAATAATAATAATTAATAAAAATACCTGATAATAAGAAGGATAGAGATTTTATAGAGTGAAAAAAAAAGACTTGAATGACTCGCCGAATGTGTTCGAACCCATGGCAAGTCAGTCCTAAAAGGAGGTCAGTGTACAACATATTGTACTGTGCCGGCATCTCCTAACCTTCCTAGTATCTGCAGAACTACACCTAGTTGGATGATGCTTAGTAGGCCGGCATGGCACAGTGGAATAGAGCACTGACCTGCTTGTTTTAGTGGATTGTCGTGGGTTCCAACACCACTATTCAAGTCGTGTTTATCGTTGACACTGTCCTTTGTTTAGGAGTGGATTGTCGTGGGTTCCAACACCACTATTCAAGTCGTGTTTATCGTTGACACTGTCCTTTGTTTAGGAGTGGATTGTCGTGGGTTCCAACACCACTATTCAAGTCGTGTTTATCGTTGACACTGTCCTTTGTTTAGGAGTGGATTGTCGTGGGTTCCAACACCACTATTCAAGTCGTGTTTATCGTTGACACTGTCCTTTGTTTAGGAGTGGATTGTCGTGGGTTCCAACACCACTATTCAAGTCGTGTTTATCGTTGACACTGTCCTTTGGCCACACCCGATTTATACAAAATCTTTTAAACGCAAAATTAGTCTGTTGTGATCCCGTCAGTATATATTATGTTGACAGTTATAATAATAATTAGATCTTAATTTTATTAGATTTTGTTTCTTCTGACGAGAAGGCTGGTTTGTGAGACTCGAGTGTATCGTTATCAAGATTTACATCTCACATGCTTTATCACAAAAGGTATTTTCGCTCATGTATTTCAAAACTTCTAGCTCATCTGGAGTGCGAGTATCGTAGATTCGGGAGAGGCAGCTTGCTAAGTAACGTGAGAAACTCTTGACCCTTCTTAGGAAACATGGATTTCGTGGAAAGGGTCAAACTAAAAATCAGATGCCTTTCCCAACTTCATTCACTGAACCAACAAAGTGGTAGACCAGCA
This sequence comes from Cherax destructor, assembly GCA_009830355.1. Classification (NCBI taxonomy): domain Eukaryota; kingdom Metazoa; phylum Arthropoda; class Malacostraca; order Decapoda; family Parastacidae; genus Cherax; species Cherax destructor. The sequence goes on from WNWK01003509.1 coordinate 139,753, forward strand.
GTGTGTCTGCCGTGGCTCACGTTAGTAAGTTTATTCGGGTATACACAGTTACATTGATCATACATAGCAGCATATGTGTAGAGAACCTAGGATAACCCAAGAAAGTCAGTGACTTATTTCCATTGGGATTCTTGTGAAAATTATTATTTATATTTAAAAGTTAAAAACAGGTAAGTATGTTAACTATGTAAAAGCAGTTACAATAAAAGAAGATATACTAGAGGAGAGGTAAAATAAGTTATTTTCATACAAGAAATCACTCTCCCTTTCCGTAGCCTTATTCATGAGGTACATTTTGGTTCTCTTCTTGAACTGGCTCATGCTATGATAGGTATGTGTAGGCAGTCTATTCCACTCTTTTACTGCTGTATAGAAAAATGTCTTTGAAGCCTGACCACTGACTAGGTACTGCAGAGTTGTTCTCCCTTTCCCTAGTTCTGTAATTGCATTGGTTCTCGGTCTTAACAAAATTGGCAGTAAGATATTGGGGACACTGGTTGTGATCAATGTTATGAACGTAATTTAGCTTTAGTTGATTTACTCTGTCTTCAACATTCAGCATGTCCAGTTGTTGTAATTCATTCTGGCCTACATGCCCTCTTGGACCCAGGTCCAGAATGATTCTCGCCATTTTGTTCTAGCTGATTTGTAGCCTATCTTTCAGTTTTTTTTTGTTAAGGCAGAGTACCATGAAGAGCAAGAGTAGTCTATAATACATTGTATGAGACCTAGACATAGGGCCCTGCGAGCTTCAGTAGGTAGACACTGTGCATGTCTGTAGAGGAACTTTGGTCTGGCATTCGCTTTCTTTACGACATTGTTCCTTATTAGTTCTCCTGACATTCTTGTGTCCAACGGGATTCCCAGATATTTCACTGAATTTACTGTAATAATAACTTCCACATTACAATGGACATTAAAATTATTTACCCGTTTCAATTTTCCGTTTTCCCGAGGTGTAGTGATAGTTTGTTGTCTACCAACTATTTGCTACAGGACTCTAGTTCTAGTGATAGTATATTAGCAATGTCTTGTGGGTCTTTACCTGATACTAACAGAGCACTATCATCTACGTACAGTAGAAGCTTGCATTTGACACTGATAGGCATGTCATTCACTTAGCACAAGAATAACAAAGGACCCAGGATACTACCTTGAGGAACCCCTCATGTTATCGCATGTTAGTAAAACTCCATCAGTGCAGCTCACTTACATAGCACCACTGAATAGGTCACATGGTATAAACACGTGGTATCGGGTTTTGCCTAACGAAAACGACTGGACTCTCAATAAGGTTAAGTAACCCGAGATTAATGCATTATTGTAATATTCTTCACACTTAGTAGTGTTCTTTGAAGGTTGCAAAATCTGAGGTACTCTCTTACGTCAATAATTTAATTGAATTTAGTGACACTTCTTCTAGGGACATACTATACGAGTGTAATTTCTTGTAAAAGCTGAGATTCTTCGACCAGCTTGGAGACGTATTTTTTTATATGTAAGATTCTTCGCGTTAACATGATCAGTGGGGTACTTGAGTTAACATGATCAGTGGGGTACTTGCGTTAACATGATCAGTGGGGTACTTGCCTCTGTAGCACAGCGGTTAACTTGACGGGCTGGTAATGTCAGGACTGCCGGGTAAGACAGAATAGATTTTATTAGGATTTTTAAGCCAGAGGGTAAACCACCAAAGTCAGTGTATCATCGATGACTTAATCTTCTCTCCAGGATGCGACTCACAGCAGTTGGCTAATACCCAGGTATCTACTTGCTGCTAGATGAGCAGGGGTAGCAGATGTAGAGAGACATTCCCAACTTTTCACCCATGACAAGGAGAGAGCCAGTACCCTCAGAGTTAGAGCTTAGAACGGTACCAGCCAAGCCACGAGGGGCCGCAGTGCATTGGAATCACGTTCACTTCTTTAGAAATAAAGAAGTCATTTGCGTCGTAACGCCAGAGGGAAGAATCGTGTACCTGCGCTTGTTAGTAGTATGCGTTATTTTTTTTTTTCATTCTGAACGAAGTAAGATAATTTCTTAAGATAAAATTAATATTGCAGACTCATACTATTCAGTTCTCTCCCTCGTCTCCCCCACCTCACCCTCCCGCCCTCCACCACAAAAACAAATCGACTAGATTTGTTTTTTATGATTGTTGTACTGCCACAACTGCTCTTGATATCTATCGCTCTGAAACACTTTCCATAAAGCGCTCACCGGTATACGATTTAATGAAATCACGCAACTCGTATTTTTTTCAGCTGTCAGACTAATTCAGTTTGTTAGTTTTCATCGTCAGTCAAAGTTGGGAACTTCTGAATCCTTACTTGTTAACAACACAAGTGATGCAATAAAAAAGTCTCCTTTTTTTGTACTGGTGTTGAAATGGTGAATCTTGATCATGATAGTGTAGTGAATCTTCAACAATGGTGAGGGTAACAATCACAAGTTGGTTGATGTTATTGAAATCGAACTTTCGTCAGAAGCTAGTGAAAATTATTTGCATTTTTGCACGATAGATTTTATTTTGTATGGAACGTTGTCTGTCAGTCATTTACTCTCTCCCTCTGTTACAGTTTGATGAAACAATGATAGCTAAGTGCACAAAACTCCTGGGCCCTAAACGCACGCGATCTCCTGACTGCTGACAGTTTCACAACTGTTTTTTAAAGGATTTATCTTTCTAATAACTGCAGTGACCTTGTATGACAGTCACGCTTGTATGACAGTCACGCTTGAACTTTGAAGAATTCCAATCTCAGGATATTTTTTGTTGAACATGCTTCCTATGACATTACTGAGTTACTTTGCTCTGACAACTGTTCTAATGTCGCTTCACATTAAATTCCTTTGGTATGCTTATTTTCGCTCAAAGTTCCTTATGACTTTCTTTCCTGATTACATTAAATATATTTTATCCTTAGTTCATTAATTAATAAAGTCGCCTGATTCACCTCCAGCCTTACTACTTGAGGCTTCGTGTTTTTTCGATCATTGTTAAAACCTGAACATTTCAGATCTGTACTACAGGGTGTTTCGTAGGAGGCCCCGAGTTCTTGCAACCATCTTTGTGTATTATGTCTGTAGTAAAGGATAACTCCCTTACTATAGACATAATACACAAACACGGTTGCAACAACGAGGGTACCAACTCGGGGCCTCCTACGAGTGAAACACCCTATACAAAGATGCTTCTATCTTTCCTTTTATTTTACAGGATAAAATCTTTTATCCTCGCACAGTTCATTTCAGAGGCGACCGCTCCACAGATGCTTGAAATTTCGAAGCAGTTTCACTTTTTTTTTTCCCTGGCATTTTTAGGAAATTGCATTGCCCCTAAAATTTACATTCTTCGTTTAAAGGATTAATTTAGGGCAAGTGCCTAATTTTAAAGATTTTAATGAACTTACACAGGGACAGCCTGTGTATGGATAGTTATTTTGTAAGGTTTAAAATTACACGTGGATCATTAAGGCTTCTCGCATCTACATTGAAATTTACCTGTACATCTAGCCTTGTCTGGGAATAGAACCCGGGTAATGTCGTTTGAGGTGAACGTTCTACCACAGAGCTCTAGGATGTTATGCTTTCAGAGAGTTTGCTAATCCATATAGTTGACCATGTTATCCATTACCTAGCTTTTTCCAGCAAATCGTGTGCTCCACTTCTGGTACTGTAAGAAACCTGAAAAATTATAACGCGACTGTATATACACATGCTCTACGCCTGGTGCTATATGTTACACATCTTTGTGTAACACTGTGATACTGAGGATAAACTTCAGTTACTCTGTTATGGAAATATTGATGAAATAAAAACTAGCACGGAGTATAAAGCTAACTAATCTCTTAATAATAGCGAAACATTAACGTGAAGGACTTAGGGGTGATAATGTCAGGATCTGACGTTCAAGGATTACAACAGTATCGTTATCACGCCTGTAAGGAAAATGATAGTATGGATAATGAGAACTTTCGTAACAAGGGATGTCAGGTCAGTGATGATCCTCTTTGTAGGCTAAAATATTACTATACGTTAACAGCCTCTTTTAAGGAGGGCGAAATTGCAGCCCTAGAGAACCTTCACTACATGTATTAATTCAGTTAAGCACCTAAATTACTGGGAATGTTTGAAATGTATCGACCTGTGCTACCTGGAATGCAGACGAGAAACGTACATTATATTTTACACCTGGAAAATCCTAAAGATATTGATTCCAAAACTTCACACACAAATCACTCCCTACGAAAACAGGTTTTGCGGACGGTGCAATATACCCTCACTGGAAAGGAGTGCCATGAGTACGCTTAAGAAAAACGCAAGTGTAAAAGGTCCAAGACTGTTACTCCAGGGACACACTGCAATTAGTTCTTGCTAAAATATTCCGTTTAAGATGTCTCAGATTGAAGTCTCCAATCAGCAGGACGTTTGAGGATGGGTTTTATAGGTTATCAAGACAATGCTCACTCTCCAATAACTGATCCTTGAACTGCTGGGATGTTGTATCCCAGGTTCTGGTTTTTTATTTTGACCGCCGGAACTTTGACTGCAATTTTAGTGGTGTTCGGTAGCTCAGAGTATATGAACGTTTCCGTAACATACAGGCCGGGTCTAACCCCCCTCCCTCCCTTCCAGTTGTACCCTGAAATCCATATTTAAGTATCAAAATAGTCTTTTAGTCGAGTTTCTGTGAAAGTTACAAATATTCCACTTGGCTCTTGAGAAGACTAGGCAGCACTCAGCTTCGCCAAGTATCGAAACCTCCAATATGCAGATTTCCTTTTCACCCCTTTTCTAAAAACAATAGGAAGTAAAGTTTCAGACTGTTGTGCGTGTTTTGTAGTTGGAGAGCAGTGTGACCTCCCTCTCATTTTCTACGTATGGCACCGTAGGCTTGCGGTGTTACTTTCGTTTTAGTGCTCTTTCGTAAGGGTGAAAGTGAATCTGCAAGTGTTATATGTGCTCCTGAATTTCCTGGGTGTGGATGGTGGTGGGGGTAGGATGGGATTGGGATGTATTTGGGGATGAATGGATAAATGCATGGGTTAGAAATATTTACAGGGGTTGAATCATAGATCCTGGGCCCAATTAATTTGGATTCGACTAATATGATTTAGTTATAGATGAATGGTTCAGAGAACCGACAAGTTATAAATTAGACACATATGCAACATTTGGGTAACTTTATTGAGGAAACGTTTCGCCACACAGTGGCTTCATCAGTCCAATACAAAGTAGAAAGGTGTAAGGAGAGTAGGAGTTTTGAGGTAATCAGTCCCTCGGTTCTCTGAACCATTCATCTATACCCTGTCTGACACAGCAACATCTTGGGATCTTAATACAAACGAATTCTTCAACACTTGTCCAACCTTTGGACGAAGATCTACTTAGACTAGTGGATGGTACCACTATGACCCCGCCTCCTGCTGCTTCACCTCACCTAACTACAGTATATAAGCCACCTCTACGGACATATGCTGTCATTTCTACAAGATTGATGGACTGAACACATCGACTCCAGGCCGAGGGACTGATTACCTCAAAACTCCTACTCTCCTTACACCTTTCTACTTTGTATTGGACTGATGAAGCCACTGTGTGGCGAAACGTTTCCTCAATAAAGTTACCCAAATGTTGCATATGTGTCTAATTTATAACTTGTCGGTTCTCTGAACCATTCATCTATACCCTGTCTGACACAGCAACATCTTGGGATCTTAATACAAACGAATTCTTCAACACTTGTCCAACCTTTGGACGAAGATCTACTTAGACTAGTGGATGGTACCACTATGACCCCGCCTCCTGCTGCTTCACCTCACCTAACTACAGTATATAAGCCACCTCTACGGACATATGCTGTCATTTCTACAAGATTGATGGACTGAACACATCGACTCCAGGCCGAGGGACTGATTACCTCAAAACTCCTACTCTCCTTACACCTTTCTACTTTGTATTGGACTGATGAAGCCACTGTGTGGCGAAACGTTTCCTCAATAAAGTTACCCAAATGTTGCATATGTGTCTAATTTATAACTTGTCGGTTCTCTGAACCATTCATCTATACCCTGTCTGACACAGCAACATCTTGGGATCTTAATACAAACGAATTCTTCAACACTTGTCCAACCTTTGGACGAAGATCTACTTAGACTAGTGGATGGTACCACTATGACCCCGCCTCCTGCTGCTTCACCTCACCTAACTACAGTATATAAGCCACCTCTACGGACATATGCTGTCATTTCTACAAGATTGATGGACTGAACACATCGACTCCAGGCCGAGGGACTGATTACCTCAAAACTCCTACTCTCCTTACACCTTTCTACTTTGTATTGGACTGATGAAGCCACTGTGTGGCGAAACGTTTCCTCAATAAAGTTACCCAAATGTTGCATATGTGTCTAATTTATGATTTAGTTAAATATATATTTACTTGAACATTGGTATGAAATAAATCATTGTATCGTTTCTTAAGTAACTTCTCGGTGACACTTCAGTATTCTGCTTTCATCTGCCCCGTGACCCCTTCCATCTGAGTGCGCCCCGTAAGTTGGCTGACTTAACAGTTTCAGTTTTTGAGCTATTATATATATAATGTGTGTGTGTGTACTTGTTTTTCTTGTATGGCTTGTTTTAAAATTTTGTGTAGGGCTAGGTGGTGGCTCCACACTGGTTCTGCGTAATCTTACCTTTGTGGCTAATTAAAAAAAATATCTAGTGTGTTAAGGTTACCGAAAGCCATTATTATGTTTGTACGTTCAGTATACAGTATTATTGTGTCCGGGGATAGCCAGGTGAGTATGTTATATGGTTTAGTTAATGATTTGGGAAGTATAATTACTTGTAGGTGCGCAGGACATGTCGAGATCTTGCGAAATGAATGGGAGGATGCGTGTTCTATAAGTTTTTTTTTTATTTATTTTTTTTTTTGCCTCACAAATTCTGTGGGCCACATACACAGATGTGTCCTTGGGAAGTGGCAAGCCAAGTGGGCACTATAGACGAGCAGTAAATTATACAGGCTTCAGCAGGACATGAGTGCTTGATCAGCATTCTTCAACAGGAGTCGTCAGTTGTCTGCCGACTGAGGATAAGACGCACGCGCACCTCACCCATAGCCACTTGTTTTCAGGTTGCTCCTGCGCCTGTGCGCGCGCGCGCGACTTGTGGCTTGCACATTTTAAGGGTTTTGCCCACGGCGTCGGCATTTAAACCTCAGTAATGGTTTTTATAACTATCAGGATGCCTCTAGGCGACTTCAGAACTTCCAGGAAAGTATTTTAACTGATTTAATGGGAGGGGGGGGTGATGCTAGTTATTGTAACTTTGTGTGATAGCGCTTATCTGTATTGTTTTGTTCATGCTAGTAGTTCTCTTTACTTACTTTACCCTAGGTGTTTTGTGTTTAATTTAGTTTTAACTTAGGGGTTTTGTGTGTAGGTATTGGGGAAGGGAGGGGGGGGAGTGACTGCTATGCAGGTATGCGTATGCCGTGGCTTAGACTCTGCTTACCAGCTGTGTGGAATCAGCTGGTGAAGGTAATGTGATGCAAGAGTTCGTAATGCCAGTCTCCAGGAGAAAGTAAATTAGTTCACCTATAAGTATTGTTATTTTTGGTACTTATGTAAAGTATTGCAAAACTACTTAGAGAAAGTGTCACTCATCATGCTGCCAGCGTGTTGACGGTGCTGTCCAGGGTAGCGGCGTGTTGACGGTGCTGTCCAGGGTAGCGGCGTGTTGACGGTGCTGTCCAGGGTAGCGGCGTGTTGACGGTGCTGTCCAGGGTAGCGGCGTGTTGACGGTGCTGTCCAGGGTAGCGGCGTGTTGACGGTGCTGTCCGGGGTAGCGGCGTGTTGACGGTGCTGTCCGGGGTAGCGGGTGGCCACTGTGTAATATCACAGTGAACACTTGTAAATGATACAAGTCGGACCGAAACGACGTTATAAGCTTGTCTCTCGTATGTATGGGTTTTGTGTATCGAACACAGTACATTATATTCATTATTAATAGAGAGGAGTCCTCGTGCATCAGGTCCCGTGGTAACGTGTGGAGGCTGGTCAGTATTAATGGTGTCTCACCAGGTCAAGAGAACAGTTCTAACTTTTAGTGTTTATTCTTAAATACAAGATGTTTCAACAATATGGACCCAATTTCAAAGTAAACTGCATTGAAATTGGGTCCATATGTCTGAAACACCCTGTATTTTATAAAAATTAGTGGTGTGTCAAAGTATCGGCATCGATGAGTGTAGTTTAATTTTGATAGTATCGGTATCGTCCTAAAGTTGAGTATCGGTATGGGTAAAAATTAGTATCAGCTTCACAGCCGGAGAGCAAAATACCCATCACCGTCAGTAATTCTGCAAGACAGAGTTGAGTGTGCTGTGTTCCTACCGACATCATCACCACGTCCAGCCGGTGATGGAATATGACAGGGAAACACAACTGTTGTTCCTATGTACCCATCATAAAGGATACCAGTACACTGCTTTGCTAAAACAAAAAAATAGTATGATGCATTGGCTGGTGTTCATTATATTTTTGTCTGATTTAAATCGTAAATTAATAATGAAACGCACGTTTTTTGATAAGTGAAAATTATCAGTTTTAACAATTGCATTTATTAGAATGTGAAAGGTAATATGTAATACAAACAAAATGGGCGTGTGTGTGTGTACGTACTCGCATATATGTGGTTACAGGGATTTTTTGTGTGTTGGAGGGTGAAGAGTGGGTGGGGGCGGTGAAAGGTATTGATAGTGTCGTTGGTTCATTGTTGGTTGTACGCGCGTGCCGATGACTGTCCACACACACTTGCTGAGTTGTAACACACGCTGTAACGTGTGCTGAGAGGACGGTCACCTTAAGAAATAAATGATAGGAAGGAAGAGGTGTTGTGGTTGTGTAGTTAATACGGAGTGTACGGTGTCTAAGGCAAGTGATGGAGGCGTGTACGGTGTCTGAAGCAAGTGCTGGAGGAGTATACGGTGTCTGAAGCAAGTGCTGGAGGAGTGTACGGTGTCTGAAGCAAGTGATGGATGAGTGTACGGTGTCTGAAGCAAGTGCTGGAGGAGTGTACGGTGTCTGAAGCAAGTGATGGAGGAGTGTACGGTGTCTGAAGCAAGTGATGGAGGATACGGTTCTGAAAGTGTGGAGGTACGGTGTCTGAAGCAAGTGATGGAGGAGTGTACGGTGTCTGAAGCAAGTGATGGAGGAGTATACGGTGTCTGAAGCAAGTGCTGGAGGAGTGTACGGTGTCTGAAGCAAGTGATGGAGGCGTGTACGGTGTCTGAAGCAAGTGATGGAGGAGTGTACGGTGTCTAAGGCAAGTGATGGAGGAGTGTACGGTGTCTGAAGCAAGTGATGGAGGAGTGTACGGTGTCTAAGGCAAGTGCTGGAGGAGTGTACGGTGTCTGAAGCAAGTGATGGAGGCGTGTACGGTGTCTGAAGCAAGTGATGGAGGCGTGTACGGTGTCTGAAGCAAGTGATGGAGGCGTGTACGGTGTCTGAAGCAAGTGATGGAGGTGAAAGGAGCGAAGATGAGGCATGATTGTAGATGATGGTTGTTATCACAGTGATGACTGAGGTAGAGGTAAGAGAATGCCTGGTTTGTGAAACTCTTGGATATTGCAGGTGATGGCGCTACATTGGCAGCAGTAATAACGCTGTGTGACAGCAGGGGTCATACAGCGTGCAGGTGATGGCTCTACATTGGCAGCAGTAATAACGCTGTGTGACAGCAGGGGTCATACAGCTTCGGGGAGCTGAGAGGTAATCAGGCTTCATCCAAGGATACTTAGTACAAAATTTTTGAGATAGCTGAGTTATCCTTTAAACCACTGGAACTCTAACTCAACCCCTGAACATGCCTCCGGTGGGAGTGTGATGTACTGATACAACACTGGAGGTTGAGGTGGTAGTGGAGTCAACCGGTAAAGCTATTATAGCAACATATTCCATAAAGAAATATTTGATATATCTTCATTGCTCTACTGAAATCTCTCGGCATAGACTTACATTTTGTTTCTTCCTCAGTGTAGCAGGTAGCTCAGCCTGTTCGGTGGAATATGACAGAATGAAAACATCACAATATCAGGGGTAAATAATTCACAGCTAACCCACAAATCGGAAATGAAAACAAGTATGTTTCTGTCCGTGCTGGAACAGTATACTTACTCCCGACTTGATAATGGTCCAGAAAGACCCGAAACGTCGTCTAGCCTAATAATCAATTTGAGAGTTTTCAAACAAGTAACTTCTGTTTCACCATGTAACTTTCGTATATAATAAACTAGCAGCACATGCGATTTATCCTATCCTGTTTAAAAGTGTTGGTTCTGGTGCTGTTGTGGTGCCTGGAGTGGACCTGGTCGTGTGGGTCACACTTGAAGGGCCAGCTAGCCTTTAAGACTCTACAGGATACTTACTATCTTACAGTACTTAAAATATTTCATTTTTACGATTTCGGGGGAAAAAAATCCGTTTGACATCCACCTTCCACTTTAAAACTTTTTTTTCACATGTACTTATTGCTTTATCCCCTCCTCCTCCACCTGCCATTTTATCCTTTCGTTTCCCTTACACTCTTGATTTTTCATCTCCCTCCTTTACATTTAATTGCCTTTGTTTCTGCTTCTGCCCTCATTCATTCCTCTTTTTTTTCGTGGTTTCTTCCCAGATCTCTGGGTTATTCCTTCCTCCATTATACGGGTAATCTATCTTCATGAAGCTGTTCCTGAAAGGAGAGCGCTCACACCTTTGATCCTTGGACGGCTGAGTAGGATGCTGTGTTGGACCACACAGTAGGTCGGTGCAAAGGTACTTTGATTTCTTTTTATATTTAAATTAAAATTAAGGTACACGGATACCTTCCACGCAACACTTGAACGGATGCCTTCCACGCAACACTTGAACGGATACCTTCCACGCAACACTTGAACGGATGCCTTCCACGCAACACTTGAACGGATACCTTCCACGCAACACGAACGGAGTGTTTTCTTACACATATGACATTACAGCAGGAAAAAAGTTATCTAGCACATTTTTCCTGGATGGGACGGACAACTGTCGACTAACACAGGTACCTTTTTTATTTAATGTAGTGGTGGGAGGGCAGGGGCATCATGGGGTTAATGAAACTAGCCCATAATGGTTCTCCGCGATCAGGGAATCAACTTGGGGCTTTACCATTGTTAATATGTTCTCACCCGTATGCTGCGTGACACCATTGTTTGAGGCTGTGTAGACTAGTTCTAGGTGGTTTGGTCGTTGAGTCTGCTGGTTTATAGTGGTAGTGAAGATCGATTAGGGAAGACAATTATGGAGCCTGTGAAGATGACGGGTCAAGTTGCTTCCTCTTCCTCCTCCTCCCTCTTCCCCTCCTCCCCCTTCCCCTCCGCCCCCTTCCCCTCCTCCCCCTTCCCCTCCTGCCCCCTTTTTACCAAACGAGGAAGTTTGCTTCTGATACTTTTTCCTCTTGAAGTCAGTGACAGTGGCAAGGGATCAGGTGTGAACGATTGCAACTGTATCTAGAGAGCATGGAGCTTCACTGTTTAATCTCACATCTTTCCTTACCATGACTCAGGTTATAATTACTCTTTATGTCCAGCGTAAAACATAGTGGAGCTGACGAAGGTAGGCACTTGAAAAACTATCGAAGTTATTTAATGTTGTCTGGAGCCCAGTGTTGTTGTCTGGATTCCAGTGTTGTTGTCTGGATTCCAGTGTTGTTGTCTAGAGCCCAGTGTTGGTTGTTGTTGTCTAGAGCTCAGTGTTGGTTGTTGTTGTCTAGAGCTCAGTGTTGGTTGTTGTTGTCTAGAGCTCAGTGTTGATTGTTGTTGTTGTCTAGAGCTGCTCAGTGTTGGTTGTTGTCTAGAGCTCAGTGTTGGTTGTTGTTGTTGTTGTTGTCTAGAGCTCAGTGTTGGTTGTTGTTGTCTAGAGATCAGTGTTGGTTGTTGTTGTCTAGAGCTCAGTGTTGGTTGTTGTTGTTGTTGTCTAGAGCTCAGTGTTGGTTGTTGTTGTTGTCTAGAGCTCAGTGTTGGTTATTGTTGTTGTTGTCTAGAGCTCAGTGTTGGTTATTGTTGTTGTTGTCTAGAGCTCAGTGTTGGTTGTTGTCTAGAGCTCAGTGTTGGTTGTTGTTGTTGTTGTCTAGAGCTCAGTGTTGGTTGTTGTTGTTGTCTAGAGCTCAGTGTTGGTTGTTATTGTTGTCTAGAGCTCAGTGTTGGTTGTTTAGAGCTCAATGTTGGTTGTTGTTGTTGTCTAGAGCTCAGTGTTGGTTGTTGTCTAGAGCTCAGTGTTGGTTGTTATTGTTGTCTAGAGCTCAGTGTTGGTTGTTTAGAGCTCAATGTTGGTTGTTGTTGTTGTCTAGAGCTCAGTGTTGGTTGTTGTCTAGAGCTCAGTGTTGGTTGTTGTCTAGAGCTCAGTGTTGGTTGTTGTCTAGAGCTCAGTGTTGTTGTTGTTATCTTAGCGTGACTCAGGTTTATGGGTCCTACATGGTGTGCTCAGTGTTGTTGTTGTTATCTGAGCGTGACACAGGTTTCTGGGTGCTACATGGTGTGTGACTTCCCGCCACCAATGTTTTCATCTCGCCCACTTTCGTGAATAGACTACAGCTAACCACCTTGTTTCTCTGTCCTTCCTCCATGTTTCTATCTCTCTCCTTCCACTCTGTTTCTGTCCCTACTTCCTCATTGTTTCTCTATTCTTCCCCTTTGCTTTACTATCCATCCTCCTTGTATGTGTGTATTCTTCCTCTTTGTTTCTCTCTACTTCCTCGTTTAACCCTTAATCTCACTCATTCCTTGTTTCCATAACCTTCCTCTCGCTTTCATTCGTCTTCCCACTAGTTTCCCTCCTAATCATGTTTTCTCGCCCTGCCCTGATTTTCCTCTCCTGCCTTTGTTTAATTCAGTTTCATTCTCTCTTCCCCTCTCCGCCATTCCATCCTCAGGTCATTCCACAGATTGCAACACCTCCCTCATAGATGCAACTGCTGGGAGGTTTTTCAAGATTGCAACATCTTCCTCTTAGATGCAGCTGCTGGGAGGTTCTCAAGATTGCAACATCTTCCTCTTAGATGCAGCTTCTGGGAGGTTCTCAAGATTGCAACATCTTCCTCTTAGATGCAGCTTCTGGGAGGTTCTCAAGATTGCAACATCTCTATTAGGTGCTGCTTCTGGGAGGTTCTTCCTGACACACATTTTATCTGCCACTGTCAGCCTGTCCGGGATGGAGAAACCTGGCCGAGATTTACTGCGGGAAAAGCTTTGTGGTTGGTCCATTAAGTTCCTTTGATTTCGTGGAAACCCGTTGGTGATATCACTGACAGTTAAGCTGTGGCGGGTGGGAGATGTGGCGTGTGGGAGCTGTGGCGAGTGGGAGCTGTGGCGGGTGGGAGCGCTTCTCTAGTACCTCCGTAATCGTATTTGTCTACTTACGTATTTACCATGTTACTATTTATTATCCGTTTTCTTGGCTGTTATCCATGCTCTCATTATTCACGATTTTATTATATTGTTATTTATTTTCCGTGCTTTTAGTTATCCAAGATTTTAGTTATTATCTGTCCTTATTTTACATGTTTAACATTTACTGGAGTGTGGGGGTCGCGCGCGCAGTGGAGGAAGCAAATTGTTTTTGTTACACACAGCGGATGTCTTGTGATTGTCTGACAAGGCCACTGGCAGCCAAGTTTGCACGCAGGATTTACTCCACAACAAGGAATATTGTGTGAGATATAGCGGCAAGTAATAAGTTACTATCAGCATTCTCTAAGTCACTGTGAGGCAAGCTCACAGCTGTATCCTGTGTGTTGGCAGAGGTGGAATCTGTACCGGTGCCTCTTAACTCCGTTGTCGTACTATTTTTGGGACTTGAATGGCCATATAAACACTAGTAGAACTATGTGGAGTACTGCGTCCACCAATACTTTCCACCACAACTTTGAATGTACACTGTATTCATAGATGAATGTATTTTTGTAATATTTTGTTTTCCTTTCGCTCTGTGACGATGAGGATATTTTCATGAATTCCATTATCATCTTATGTGGGATAGACCACCCTGAAATATGGTAATTACCCAGTAATAACAACTCCAGCTTTACTGTAATGAAAGTGAACTCTTAGTGGAATATTTTGCAGTATCCTCATTACCCTCCTGATTTCATAGTGATATATGAAACCCATCTTGTGTGATGGGTTACATATATCCTTTATGATGGGTTTCTGTGTAATAGTCTTATGGCATAAGGTACAAGTACACTGCTGATGTGTTCACTTTTGTTTAATAAAAAAAAACTAAGCATCCAGTACATTTTGGGGATCCTAAGTAATGAATAGGCAGGTGCTCAGACGAAAGCTATTATATCGATCTCTCCTTGTAGTAGACTTTAAACCAGTAACTTGATGCACCACATATGTTACGTTCGTGGGAAGTTGGGGAGCCTGGTGGGCCCTACAGACGAGCATCAGATGCATACAGGGTTTGACGGAATGTATGTTTCCATCTTTCGACTGTGGGTCATGCTTTTTCAGGATATTCACGACTTAAGCATTTTCACTGGTGTCGTATATATATATGTCGTGCCGAATAGCTAAAACTGGTCAGTTAACAAGAACTCATTTAAAATTAAGTCCTTTCTAAACTTTTCTCTTATACGTTTAAAGATATATATTTTAATTTATGTTAATGTAAAAATTAATAATTTTGTACCAAAAGAACCTTAGGAAACTAACTTAACCTTATTACAACAAGCGCAATTTAATTTAACCTAATCCATCTAAATATATTTTAGATAAGTTTACAATTTAATAATAAACAAACAAAATGAATTTTTTTTCCTTAGGTTCAGAATGATTTTTGCGAAATTTTTGCATACACAAATTTTCGCTTGCCTTATTCGGCAAGTTTTACCTATTCGGCACGACATATTTTTTTACTGAACTCTTTTGACGTTTCCACTGTAATTAGTATATTTTTATTCAGCATAATATTGTTCTCATAAGACAATGCAAGCATTAGCAATACAGTGCAGTATCCACTGTAGAAGGCAGAACTATGTACCGCACAGTGCAGCATCCAGAACTGTGTACTGCACAGGGCAGGATCCAGAACTGTGTACTGCACAGGGCAGGATCCAGAACTGTGTACTGCACAGGGCAGGATCCAGAACTGTGTACTGCACAGGGCATATATCAGTTAACTTGTTATATCAGATATAATTTTGTTAATATAAGATACATAAAAACTTAATATAATGTTTCTGAAATATATTAATGTTAAGTGAAAATGAAAAATGGAAATAAAAAACTTTATAAAGAGGGCTTTATTATAAAAATCATCATATAAAAACCGGGCGAACTGGGTTTAAAAAAAACGGGCGAACTAGATTAATAAAAAAATGGACGGACTGGGTTAAAAAAAACCCGGGATATTTAACAACCCTGGATATGATGGTAAGCAATATTTGCACAACATCACTTCCGCTTCTCATAGTAGTTTACTAAGAGGAAACACAATTTAACTTCTGAAAGTTTTTAATTCTTTGCTGAGTATAAACTTAAGATTAGTTTATCTTGTGTAAACGCCAGAGGGGTCTAAGTTCTGAGCATAACGTGATAGATAAGTAGTGCTAGGTGGTACGTTCGTCAACGGGAGGTTTGACTCTCACCTCAAATGAGTATAAAATGGAAGCCTGTTAAGTGTTTTCTACTCGACAAGGAGTAGCAAGATCTTTCTTCGTCACCAGTGTGTGACACGAGAGATAAATCATGCAAAAATCTACTTTACATTTAATTTCTACTTATATTTAGCATACACTTGATTTCTTAAGTCTGTAATATTTCCTTTGCAGTTAAGTAAACCTGATCTGAGACTGATTTAATGAGCTGGGGGAAGGGGCGATGATCCACGTAATCATTAACAATGCTGTTAGCACTACAAGATATTTTACCACCACAGAAGGCTACCAGTAGTGAGTCTAACAAGAGTTTACACCACTGATTGTCCAACAATACCTGCCGCTCACAATACCCACATACAGTAGGACAGATCTGGCTTCAAAATGATAAAGCACTCCTGTATATGAGAACTAATGAAGTAGTAGACTCTATAGGAGAATAGCAGAAGAGTACGATGAAATGATGACTCGGGTCGAAACTAAACGTGAAAAAGAAATCCTGATGATCTCAGGTAGTAGCGAGTGGTAATTTAATAGTGTAAGCTGTTAAGAGGAATTAACAGGAGTTTTCTTCAGAAGGAAACGTGATGGGTTCCTCCAGACAGTTTTTGATCAGCCGGGTTGTGGTGTTTACGTTATACTGTATGCTGGTGCTAGCACTAATAACCTGACTTGAGATCAGCAACCAGGAGATTGGGACCGTGCTGGAGAAGGGAAAGGGGGCGTTGACTTCGGAACCACCACCAACGGCACCAATAAGTTTGTAAACACAGAAAGATTAATAATATAAAACAAAGTTTATAAATGGTATTCACACAAATTTCGCATTTGAAGCTTTATCAATAACCTATAAAAAATCATTCCATATTTTCTTTCATATTTTATGCAAGCAATTTTCAGACGTTTGTATTGGAAAAATGTCACAGTACAGTAGCAATAGTAACTTGGCCAACACTTTCAAGAGAAAGACTAGGCAACATTCCGGTCCGTCCTGGATCCTAATTCCAGGATTGACTGAAATGTTTTCCCTGAGGTATGGTTATTGTCTTCTCCGAGGATGAGGGTCCCCAGTAAAGTTCTAGAGGTGGTACCTCCTATATATATATATATATATATATATATATATATATATATATATATATATATATATATACCCATGTACACCAGGGAGGAAGGAGGGCTGCTGCCACCTTCAGGAGTCCCAGAAGTCGAGAAAATATGGAGAACTTGCCCATCATTATATGTTTGTTCCCATAGGCTCAGAGACCCTTGGCTCATGGGGAAAGAGTGCATCTAAGTTCCTCAAGGAGCTGGGCAAAAGACTCAACAGGGTAACTAGGGATCCCAGGGCAGCTAGTTTTCTGTTCCAGCGACTCAGCGCTGCTGTTCAGAGGGTAATGCATGCTGTATTCTGGGCACGCGCACCAGCTCGGAAGAGCTGGATGAGATTTTCGCATTATAATCAGTGACAAAGATGTAAAATATGTACTAGACATGTATCTCTCACCTCGTTACTGTATATCCATCTTTATATCAAAATGTATTCTCAAATCTTTTTGTCATATTATGTAATAAAATATACTTTGGTAAAAAAAAAAATTAAAGATGGGTGGTAGGAGAAGTGGAATATTCAAATGGCATCAGGAAGAAATCCAAATATTCTTCCTTGAAGCCTTATTATCCACTTCTCCGAGGCTATGGGTCCCACAATTTTCCAGAGGTGGACCCCATCCTATATATATATATATATATATGTCGTGCCGATTAGGTAAAATTGGTCAATTAGCAAGAACCCATCTAAAATTAAGTCCTTTCTAAAATTTTCTCTTATACGTTTAAAGATATATTTTTTCATTTATGTTAATGTAAGAATTTATAATTTTGTACCAAGAGAAGCTTTGAAAACCTACCTAACCTTATTACAACAAGCGCAATTTAATTTAGCCTAACCCAACTAAATATATTTTAGATACGTTAACATTAATTTAATAATAAACAAACACAATGAAATATATTTTTTTCGTTATGTTCAGAATGATTTTGGCGAAATTATTGCATACACAAATTTTCACTTGTCTTATATGGCAAGGTGAGCGTTGCTATTTAAGCCAAAATCGCAAGTTTTACCTAATCGGCACGACATATATATATATATATATATATATATATATAAATATATATATATACATATATAATGTGCTGAATAGGTAAAACTGGTCAGTTAGCAAAAACTCGTTTAAAATGAAGTCCTTTCTAAAAAATTCTCTTATACGTTTAGTTATATTATTTTCATTTATGTTAATGTAAAAAATAATTTTGTACCAAAAGTACCTTAGAAAACTTACCTAACCTTGTTATAACAAACGCAATTTAATTTAGCCTAATCCAACTAAATATATTTTAGTTAAGTTTACAGTAATTTAATAATAAACAAACACAATGAAATATATATATTTTTGTTAGGTTCAGAATGAGTTTTTGCAAAATTATTGCATAGACAAATTTTCGCTCGCCTTATTCGGCAAGAAGAGCGTTGCTATTTAAGCCAAAAATTGCAAATTTTACCTATTCGGCACGACATATATACGTATATTGATTGTGAAGTTTTGTTTCATGAACAAGTAAGATGACATGTAACCTTGCACTATTACTTACATTCAGTATACACATACCTTTACTCTCCTGTGTGTTAGTTCTTCATCCTGAAATATTTCTTGTCCAGCCTGGGTGACCTGGTCTGAGACAGAGCTGTGGGTAAGTTAATTAATTCCCAGAACCACTAACAGTTAACAGCTATATTGTGATCATGAATTTAAAGTTTTATCCTCGCGTTTTCTTTGGGCGAGGCAATATCTGAAGTTCTGCGTGTCCCTGAATTTGAAAATACGTGGACGTAGTTCTTTTATTTTTGTGGAAGTGCTGGCTTAGTAGCACAGAAGAAAGATTTTAGAGGCTATAGAGTTTGAACACAGATTTTTGCTTCGACTATGTCAGACGAAATGTGCATCACACTCTTTAATTTTGTTTGAAAACATGTTATCGTTTATGGTGGTCACACTAATAGTTTCCTTTCTTCGCATTACAGGTACGCTTGTTTCGCTCGTCTAGCCAGTTAGTGTGGAAATTGAATCATCAGAAAGGTAAGTGCTTGCCGGAGTAATGGTCGTATTGCGAAGCTGATACCTAGTGGTATGGCGATGATTTTTGACGTGACGGTGGGTTCAGACCGCGGGAAGGAAGGGAATATTATTTTATGGAAAAAAAAAAAAGTGCATTTCACCGAGGCCTTCCGCTGGCTTACCAGTTCATTCTGTTAAAATAACGGCTGTTATTGAATGTTGGTCCTCGGCAGAACTCGAGCATTATTGTATATTTTACGATGCTCACAGCTTATCTACACTATGTAATAAATAGTTATGTTGCGTAAATTGTTATTTTGGCGATATTAGCAAACGTAGCTTTTGACTTGAAGCCGCGTCAGGGCCAGTCAACGGTTAGTACATACTTGCCAGTCGACGCGCTTGGCTAATCACAGCAACAGTAAACAAAGATACGGCAATTCTATCTCTTCAGATAGCGGAGTAAGTTAGGTTCTGCTACGTTAAGTTATATTAATTATTATTATAATCATGGGAGAGCGCTAAACCCGTAAGGATTATACAGCGCCTGTGGGGGAGGGGATGGAAGGTATTCAGGCTCAATTCAGGGAACTGGAGCACAGATCCAATTCTCTAGATCAAGAGCCCCTCACCAGCATCAAGGAACCTCCCTTGAGGGGTAAGTTATATTAAGTTTTATTAGTTTTCTCATTATACTACATAAAAGTATCTCCCTGGCAGAACCAACTTAATATTGAACATCCTAAATTATATTTTATCGCCAAAGACCAGCTTTCAATAAATTAAAAAAAATAACATTGTTTTACATTGCAAAATTTAGAAGTGTGTGGAGGGAGCTTAATGGATCAGTTCGTAAAGAGTGACGATGGTGTGGGAGCTTAGGGGTTCTATTGTCAAGGAGGTGGGGAGAGTTGGGTGGATTTGCTTGCCTTACTGCAGTATGCATCTGTTTGCTTGTGTTTATTTGCATGTTGTGCTGTTGTAGAAGAGCCAGGACGGAAGAACACTACTGCATCAAGGGTAGTTATGCAACTTAAGTCCAGTTCCTGCACACCATTTAATACACACACTAGTGTATGGTCGGTGACGAGAGGAGTTAGTGGTAGGCTCGGTAGTTCTCTAGTGTTTGTGCCTACATACGGACAAAACTAGGCGAGTATTCTCTTGCTCTCCTTCCTTTCCTTCCGCCCCTCATTTACTTTCCCTCTTGTGCACTGTCCCCATTTGCCCACTCCCCTCCCTTATTCCTGTTCTTCCCCTCTTGGGCATTCGCTTGTTCACTTTCTTGTACGCTACCCTTCCTTCTCTTCCCCTCGCATGCATGCTGACTGCCTGACCCCTCTTGTTAGATGAGAATACCTGGGTGCCACCAGATATATCCGACGATAACTAGTGTCTGATGTGCGACACTGACCGTGGTGGTGTGCTGGGCTCCACCCACCTCTGCCACATACTGGGGTGGTGCGCCACCCATCTATGTCACATCCCCAACCAATGGTTCTCTATCACGCAGTGTTTATATATTGGATTCTTTACCCTGATATTTTTTTTCAATGGATATTAACCAAGTTTATTAACTTTATTGTTCGGTCATATTAATGTATTTTCCAATACGAGTTAACGTATGTACTGGACTAGTCAAGTTTGCAGGGATAAGATGCATTCTCCTGGCCTTACTTCAACGAGCTTTACTTATTCATACCCATCAAAGCCCTGTCTACTATCTACAATTAAGAATATTTATGATTATCTGCACCATTACTGAGTCTAGCTCGTTCCACTTGCTCATTACCCTAAGACTAAGAGTATTTCCTGACATGCCGGTTGCTTATTTGCGCCGTTATCTACCGTCTAGATCTCTAGCTGCTGCTCCGCATACCAGACAGCATCACCTCTTAATTTAGCGTCATGATCATGTTATGCCTTCCTTCCCTACTGGATCTCCTCTTGTTTTGCTAATTTGATTTATTTAAGTATCTCCATGTAGTGAAGCTTTCGTCATGTCATTCCCCTTCCCTCATCTCCAGTACTAGTCACGTTGCGAGCTTTTCGTTCTTCTACAGGTTAAATAACAAAAAGGCACAATACCGTAACTGGAGCAATACACAAATAACCCGCACATAGGAGAGGGGAGCTTACGACGACGTTTCCTATGTGTCGGATATTTGTGTATTCTACAGGTTCTTGACTAGCTTGTTCTGGCGTAGGTTTCATTCTGGTGATCCTTATAAAAATCTTGTTCTGCGTTATCGCATGTATAAAACATTAAATTATGCCGTTGTTGGGGTTCCTGGAGTTCGATTTTGCGTGCTGACTCTTATTCTATGTCTTGGTGACTCTTAACTGTGAAAGGATAGCTAGCTTCTCATAACCCACAAGTGTGGTTAATTCTGTATGTGGTTCCGGTGATATGCTAGGTGTGATGTGCACTCCCAGATTTTTCCCCTTGTGTAATGCCTATATCGCCTTCCCTTGTGGACTGTTACATTTTATCTGCAGCTTGTATGATGATAGCCAACAACCATGCAAGGAGGTACTATCCTCCTTTTAAGTGGGTGTGAAACTGAAGCGTGTTAAACGTTCTGCACTGTCGGAGCTGCTGCTCTTTAGCCTGTCTAAAAAACTCTTATCACGGATTAAACTTCTACTCAAGTTCATTAGGTGTAATTATTTATATTTTCCTGCGTTTCTTCGAAGACGTTCCTGTGGTATTTCCGCTTCAGTTTCGGTGGTCTTGTGAACAGGACACATTTACCTGTGGTTTACCCGTGACCTATTTCAAAATTTCCTCACTGTTGATTGTCTATCAACCAGGCTGTTGCTTTTGGTGGCTCGCCGGCCCACATGTCTAATGCAGCCTATTTGATCTGGCACACCGCGGAGCTAATGATCCAGTTGCCTCGTGAATGCTTCCAAACTTGTTCTTTCAGTATTTTCGATATCTGCTGGTAGCAGGTTGACTAGTCGAGGCCCAGGGATGTGCAATGCCTGGTTATCATGTATTAATGATAAAAAACCTGGTGGAAGAAACATCTCTCAGATGAAGATACTCGAGTGTGTGCATGTCATTTTCGCAAACTTGGGGATATTATGTACCTTAATCTAGTTATGAGGAGCTCTGGTATGAGCGCCGCCTGCAGGGTCGACAGTCCAGAAGATATTGATTAGTTGTTAGTGCACTTGTGCTATGGTTATGTGCCCGAGTTCTGCCATTTTATTCTGTTGTATAATGTTGTGGTTGTATGCAACTGTTGATACCCAACTTTCGTACTTGTATAATGTTGTGGTTGTATGCAACTGTTGATACCCAACTTTCGTACTTGTATAATGTTGTGGTTGTATGCAACTGTTGATACCCAACTTTCGTACTTCCTAGTTAGCTGGCTATCGTCATCGATACTCTTGTATAGAACATGGGAAATAATTGACCTGTTCAGGTGTTTGTGCCATCAAAGTGTACAGCTAAACATATAAAATGACTTAGGGAAATGTATATTCTACTTACATTGAAGAGTGAAGCGTTTTACACGTTACAACGGTTTGTCTTGTGTGATTCACAAGCTCTGCTGGTGGAGACATGCGGGTGAATGTCGCACACATGGTAAAGTAATGGAGTGACAGTTAGCTTTGTCATCAGATTATTGTACAACCGAGAGGATACTGTGTTTGAGCCCCACTCTGTTCACCTAGACGTAAAAATAGGTACTAGTGCTACTCAGTTAGGGGGGACGGGGTTGCTTCCTAGGAACGATGCAAGTGTGGAATATCTAGATCTGCTGCACTGGTACAAAATGAAACTGACTCTCGGTGGCATATGGAAAAACATCCAGCGTTGTGTGTTCAGTAAAATGTATTTGAATTCTGCGGTAGATCTAATGATAAACAAATACAAGTATCTTTGTTGTATCCAGACACCCTTGTCGGGGGTTGGAGGACATCGTTGTGAGGGGTTGGAAGACACCCTCCATGCTGTGCACAAATAAACCTGAATAAGCTGCATATTTGTTCTGCCAAGTGGCTTTTGAAAGTCAACCCCAGCAGGTGCAAGGCTGTGAAAATTGAGTTCAAAGATCAGACGCGTAGTGGAGGCTCTGGGGACAAAGGCTGCAAACCTCACTCATGAAGGACCTTGGAGTGAGTATGGTACCGAACATCTTGCCTGAGGCGCACATGGTCTGAGCCATATAACCTCTGCAGCAGTTGTGCGTCTAGTTAATCTAAGATCAGCGAAGTCATTCATGACGTATGTCAGGATCATCTTGGTGTATGCAGCACCATTATGGCCAGGCCATTGCACCTTATGTTATAGTGTGCGCACAGTTATACCCCGCGATGTGCACACACAAACACACATCATAATAGATATGTGCACATCATATAGGGCCTGTAATGTGCACATCCACCGTGCTGTGCGTGACTAACCCTCACTACACACTAAAATTTTGTTGACACTAGTGAGAAAGCGGCATTTCTTGCAGAGCTGACGTTTCTGGCAAATTATATTGTTTACGCCACTTTTCACTGCAGGACCCCTGTAGCACGTTCTTCCACTCTTCATTCAGTTTTCTCGCAACAATTCTGGAGGCCTGGTGTGAAACCGAGCTGCGGGGCCATGACCTCCCCCTCCCTCTGTATCTACACTTTGTACACTTACTGAAGAAACTAGAGACCATGCTGTTTGGGAGAGGATTGTGGGAGTACAGTAAGTGGTACGGTGATACCGACAAGCTATGGGGAAAGACACTTGCGTACAGTTCAACTTAAGTAAACATTTCGCCGGGAGTGGCTTCTTCGGTCCTGAAGAAGCCACTCCTGACGAAACCTTTCCTTTAATACATTTCCCGAAGTGGACATACTCTAAGTACGTTTTTCCACGCGATGATGCTTTTGCATGTGAAGACGCTTACCTCTTATAAATAAGACTCCTGAATAATAATAGTTATTATTATTATTAAAGTTTCACACCTCTTGCCTTTTTTTGCAAGCTGTCTTCTGCATAGCAATATGCTATCGTCCAGCTGTATGTGTGTACGTACGTACGTACCAATATTTTAAGGCACAATAATGTATTCCTCGCTGGTAGACCTAATCCGTCATAAGATGAATATCTCAAGAGGTGTATCTCTCAATTTATACAGAGAATTTATTTTATTCCTATTATAGGGATTGAAGAGTTCATGACAGGTAGTGAACAGGTTATATTGCAGCCTCTACTCTCGTGTAGTCGATAGGATTTAAGCCAGTTAATTAAGCAACCAACTTTTAAATCGTCCGTGTTAGTTTGTATCAGTTTACTGTACGTAAATATAGGTGAATGTAAAATAACCTAAATTAATCTAACCTAGAATAAGAATTCGTATGTGTACTTGAGGCTTGGATCAGGTTGAAATCAGCGAAGGATAATAAATGCAACAATTTCCATACTATATTGAGGTGAGGTTGACGCATCCATCAACCTCGCATATAGCATATATTGCTTGCCTAACCTGGCTTATATAGCAGTTGCTCAAACATATTAATATCCCTTGTATTACTAGACGTACTGGTGTTGCCCACTAGTCTCTCCATTCATGACTCACGAAATCGTAATGACACTCTCTGACCGCGGGTTCGAACCCCACCGGTGGTATGATCTCTCCATTCATACTTGTACACCGCTGACTGCCAGAGCAACGAGGAGCCCACAAGTGGCTGTAAACAAACGTTATGACGAGCAAGCAAGCAGTATGACTGATTTTACTTTATTCTGTTTGCTTTGCATTGCGTGAATATAGACACTTTCTGATACATTGACAAGATAAGTTGGTAATTGAGCGGAGCTGCCTTAAGCCCAGGTATGATCACTGATGTGTCAGACGGCGGGAAGAGATTGGTCCTGTTATCTCCATAATATCACGTGACTCAAGGCTACCACATCTTACCACTACCCTCAGCCATCCTAAAACAACGGGTGGCTTCCAACGCACTCAGGAACTAAGGTATGTTCCGCGCTGCCAGATGTAAGCAGCTAGCTTAATTACTGTCGAAGAATTTATTCAGATTACAAATCCGAAGTTAGTGACCCAGATAACCCAGTAAAATAAATCCAGTGGTAGTAACCCAGAATAACCCAGTAAAATAAATCTGGGGAGTTAGTAACCCAGGATAACCCAATCAAGTATATTATGGTACATTTTGGGTGGTGTCCATTAGTCCTCCTGCCCAGGATACAATTCACAACATTCAACTAACACCCAAGTACCTATTTACTGCTAGGTGAACAGTTGTAAGAGAACATTCCTACACCTTCACCTGCCCCATGATCGAACCTAGGTTCTTGCGTGAAAGTGTTACTGTAGTTAGAGATGCATAGGTACCATGGCAGGTGGAGTGTCCCTCACTGTTTACTGTGTAAACAGCAATTTGTAGTACACTTGTATAACAAAGAAATTAAAAGCAACTGTTTTCTAATAATATCCCCACGGGGAAGTATTAATCCCGTATGTCATTGTTATGTTATTTTCCCTTATTAATCATCAAGGTTCTACATGTACTAGCATAGGGTATTTACTTAAAAGGTCTTAGGGTAAAAAGGAGGACATTATTAGACTAAAAGATACTTACTAAGGTTTAGCTGCTGCATCTGAAAACTTAATCCTTTCACATTCCTCTTAAAGGTTATTTAAACCAACATTATAAAAATAGAGCTATATTAAGAAGTATATACATATAATATACAGGTCTTCACTCCTAAACA